>APFE031211635.1:2501-24003 GCA_000404065.3 Pinus taeda | reverse complement strand
TCTACCTATGACAGACGAGTTTACTATAAAAGCTTATTTGGAAAGATTTTATATTTTTATCATTATGAACCAATAAAGGCCCATTTGAGACTTAAAATGTACTTATTTCAAGTTAGCAAAGGCAGGAAGTTAGCAAAATTACTTTCATGATATTCAGAATGCATAAATATCTAGTTATATCAGAATTTTCCCTTGTAGTTGAAACTCTATTTCAAAAAGCTTAAATATTTTTTATTTTTCCAGAGATAACTGGTTCTTCCAGCGAATCGCCAATTGTTGTGCTCTACAAACAACCCCCCATTTCGATATCATTTTTATTCATAAAACATTAACCTATGAAATGGGTCCCTTTAAAGAGAAATTGATATCAATACTTCTATTGTTCGAAAAGTCCGATAATCAAATGAATGCATTTATAAAACCCTTTTTGAACAAACCCTTTTTAAAGAAATAACGTGAATCTTGGTCATTGCGATAAAGCGATCGCAAGATCGCATATCGCAATGACATAAGAGATATATAAAGTGGCACAAAGCTTTCCGCCGATGCGATATCGCATTCGGTGATCGGAAATATCCAATGCACGTCTAAAAGCGCCCCATTCCATTTGCCCCGATGCGATGCGCAATCGGCGTTCGGCGATCGGCGGGTTACCTTCACTTAAGTCTTGATGCACATAAAGCTTTTCGCCGATGCGATATCGCATTCGGCGATCGGCGGTACCCAATATACATTGTTAAGGCGCGCTTGTCATACCCCCGATGCGATGCGATAAGGCACAGTTTTCGATAAGAAGACGTTAAAGTGATTGGAAAGCTCAATTTATTCATATTTAAGGCTTAATCACTTCCGCTCAGCCGCCAATACGTCCATTGCATGCTTAAGGAGATTACTCGCCCGAATAACGATATAATGGGCATTTATAGGGTGACAGGTTTTATACGGCCAATTAATGGAATCATGTCTTAAAATATTTCTATGGATTGTCTCCGCGCCCATTTTAAAAGCTGAATATATTACTGCGCACCTATTCATATGTTATCACTTGCAAGTTTTCATTGTTATCTCTCTCTATTACGCACAATTGCCTCTCTGTGCAGAATTCATTCATAGACAGGAGTTCGAGCATGATGGGTAAGAAATCTAAGAAGACTGTGGGTGCTTCCAACCAACCAATCGCAGGACAAGCTGCTGCAAACAAGAAGAAGGGCCTAATATCTGATACTACATGCACGGGTCTCACCAGAGTTACTTGGCAAGGCACTTACGACTTAATTGAAGCCGAGAAACCAAAGAAGACGGTAACAGAAGCTATCGCAGATTCATTACGGAAGTCTGATTGTACTCTCAAAGATTTAGCCGACTCTTTCCTTCACAGGATAGCAGCCAGGGAGCGAATTCTCCCATACACAAACGTTGTGCGATGGGCAATTCAGGAAATCCCAATCATGGACAGAACTTTCAACACCAGAGATGGGAGGATTTTTGGATCATTCAAGGCAGATGACTTAAGGCAAATGTATCATTTTCCCGACCCAGAGAAAATATACAACAGCGCCTTCCTGGAGAAGTTTGCAAGCGAAAATGAAATTGAATCCAAACCCATCAAGGATTGGAGACAAAATCCGAACAAGCACAAACACGAATCTTCCGGTAAGTACTCGGTTGATTCTTTGGCTTCTCCTTATTGCTATGCGGGTATAATGATGTGTAGGTTATGGGGATTACACGACTCTGCTAGTTTTACCATAGAAATGGTTCCTCTTATGGAGGCAACAGTAAACAGTATAATTATGGATTGGGATACTATCCTTTCGGATAAGCTAGTAGTAGCTGTTCGTGATTTTAGAAATAAGACTGTCGTCACTGAAAGAAAAATCCCCCCATTTTACTATAGTGCATATATCTTAGATACATTATGTTTCAATTCTGAATTTCCTGTTCTCGGTTGGAGGTGGACTCCACAAGACACCTCGCCCATTCATATATATCACCAGAAACTATGGAAGTCTTCTTACAAAAACCACCTGTATCAAATCTGTAATGGCTTTATGGTTCCCATTTACTATTCCATTTTTGATAAACCCATTTCCAAGATTTCCTATCAAGCTTCCTTTGATTTGCCAGCAGTGGCTAGTTGGTTTGGAGAAGAGCAATTTACCTATATCAGAGTTTACGGCAGCCAAGCCAACCCACATGTTCTCCCTTTATATGTTCCAGATAAGTTGCTAGCAAGAGAAATCGCCTATCAGATTACGGCTGAGAGTACTACACAGACTCTCAAAAAGGAAAAGAAAAGAGGCTGGCCCGCTTTTCCCTTAAGGTGTGTTGTCTTTACGCTGCATGATCTCAAACATGCATAAAAGGAAGCTACAAAGATTCAATCTTTATCTCTGGCCACAATCCCAAACAGGGCATTTGATCCAAAGCTAGTTGCCTACGCCGCATTAGAACACGCCAAATTAACAACATTTGAGCATCAGGAAGATATGTTCGATGACCTGTTCACTTCAGTTGAAACAATAGATCAAGCTAAAGAACTCGCTAGGATGAAATATAATGATGAAGGGTTGACTGAATTTAATAAACTTAGAGAGCAGAGGTTGCAAACTCTACCTCTAGATTTATTAGCAACGACCCCAGCGACATCGTCAAGTGAGCCTGGTAGGCAACAGACAAAGGAACCTCCTGCTATAACAAAAGATCATAATAAGGAGCAGGAGGAAAAGCAGAGGAAGGAGCAGGAAGAACGGCTAAAGAAAGAGCATGAGGATAGACAGCAGAGGGAACAGGAGGAGCATCAGAAGAAAGAACAGGAACAAGTACAGAAGGAGTCTCAAACTGAGCAAGGGCAACAGACCACTACTAATGTCAATGTGGACACTACCACAGACCCCAAATTTCTCCAGGAATGGCAGCAGTTTGATTCTATCATCAGTGGATCAAAACTCTCAAAAGATACAGACACTTCTAAGACCAGCGACACGCAAGACGTTACTTCATCTCAGGTTCTAAGTGGAAGAAGCGGCCCACCTAAGTCTGAGGATGTTGAAATAATTCCAAAAGATCCCACCGATCAGATCATTCTACAGGTAGAAGATATTCCTCCATTGGATGTTTTCTACAACCCAAGGCATAGAGCAGTTGTAAAGCGATCAAGGAAAAGACGAAGTATTTATCAACCTTCTATCTTTCCAGAGAAAACGGTCACGGGTAATGTAGTATGAAAGGAGAAATTGGACCCCTCCGATGATTTAACAAAGTTGTCACAGTATGCTGGAGCCTATTCGGCAGCAACAATCGACAAAGCATCGGAGGTAAGCCTTTTATTGAAGAATAAGGACCAAGAAATCTCCACATTACAGACGGAATTGGCCGAAACAAAATAGAAGGCAACGCAAGCAGAGGAGCAGTTGTTGGCACAACAGCAAATGAATAATCAATTAACCCAACAATTGGAAGCGGAAAAGAAAAGGATTGACTAGACTGCGATCCAGAAATAGAAAGAATTGACAGAGGCATTGGAAAAGTTGAAAGCAGTGAATGAACAAATGGTGAAAACCAAAGATGAGCAAATCGCTCAAATGTCATCGCAGCTAGAAAAGATAAAATGCGCTTCGCGAGTGACAGAGTTCAGAAAAGAAGCATCGTTGATAAACAATGCACTAATATCTCAGGTTAAACTCTTCTTTCAACAGATCGCTCAAGCTGAGCCACTGTGCGAATTAACCACATCCATAAATGAACAGGTAGAGAAAGCTAGGGATGATTTAAATCAAGCCGATGAGGCCATTACTGCACATCTTGAATGGCAAGATTCGAATCAGGGAAAAGCAACAAATTTTCCCAGGATACTTGAAACATATAAAGATATACTTTTCACAGAATGGCACACTCAGGTGTTGAAAGCAGAGAGAGAAGCTTCAAGATGTAGATCAACTTCTAGCAATCTAGTTGATTTAGTCAACAACACTCTCTACTTGGCGAATATGATTTCCAAATGTACACCAGGAAAGATGACAACAACAAATACATTGGAGCAATCATGTTACCCTGAGTTAGAATAAAAGGGAAGATTAATCACCGGGGTTAATAGTTTAAACTTGGAAGCATATTGGCTTTTCCTAATTAAGCCACATACACAAAGAGCCTCCCTGAAGTGTTTGACAGATGCAATCGAGTGTATGATCCCTGATATTCAAGATGTTACCTATGCTGCCCAGCTCAGTTCGCGCCTCAACAAACCTTCGGAAATTGAGCCAATGCTGGCAATAAATCAGCTCAGATTCAAAGGAAAGCAGCCGACTTGATGAATCACCCTCTAGCTCGCCAGATCGCTAGCCAAAATAGGATCAAAAGTTATTGATATCATTTTAGTAGCGTTTCTGTTTAGTAGATATTTAAATTAGTATTGTATTTATAGACCCTTTCATGTTTTTAGAAAGGGTCGTAAAATTTTGTAAGAGACTTAACAGACTAAAGTTTTCACTACTGTGCTTCAGCCAATATTCCTTTATGAAACTCGACCAGTTGTTCTTACTTTAATGAGGAAGTTTCTTTATACAATTGTGCACTATTGTCGTTGATTGAAGAATGTTTTTGCGTTAAAGGAAGAACTGCACATAGCGATTGATATCTGGGAGTGTCACGCAGCTCATATGGTATTTCTATCTATGTCTGAATTCATTCCGTTATATGAATTGTTATGTAATTATTCTTGCTATCGTTGATTATATGCATGCACTATAATAGCAAATCTTATCCATTCCACTATTGGGTGTTTAATGATCTGCCTTTGCTTTTAATCATGTGTATGATAATGATATAAATGTATAAAGTGTGGTAATTTTGCTTCAATCGCTCTGCTTAACTATTTAAGCACAACAATCTCAAATGAATTAATATCTATGTTGTAAAGATATAGTCATCTATATGCTTATCTTTTAAATATAGAGCATCAAACGCTACGCTTTAGAGCTCAATAGATTCCTGGGATAGTTTCATTTATTTATATTTCTGTCAATAGTTTTAGCCTTTCGCTCACCACTAGTGTTATCTATAAATCATTCACCCATCCCATTTATCTATTTCTGGGAAACTGGTCCCATTATCCCCAGTCGGAGCCACTACCCCAAACGGAAAAGGAGCTGCACTAAGGTCCGGACCGGGTGGTTTCCGCAATGTTGTTGCAGCGATTTTCGAAGCAGCAACAGGTCCTCACTAAGGGGGACTTGGATGAGATTGGGCACAAGGTCCATGACACAATGATAGAACTGTTAACATAGTTCGAACAACAGTATATGTAGATGTTAGGGACCATCTAGAAGGATATTCATGAGTTGTAGATTCAAAAGAGAAGAATTCAGGTGAGCATGGGACAAGTAAGCAAGATTCAAGCAAGCCTACAGCAAGCTAGCACATAAATACTAGACTCAAAAAGGAATCTAGACCTTAGAGTCATTCCATTACGAGAGGGTTCATTATGCACAGAGTCAGAGGAAGATAATGTCAAAATTGGAAAGATCAAAGGTGTGGGTTTGAATTTAGTCGCGCTTCCACTTTAATCCCTCCACGCGCTTCATCAGGGGGTCTCAGATGAGCTTCGAATTAGAGAGTAGTTTGCGTTATTGGTAATTAGCGAAGTCAAAATGAATAATGAGCAAATCTTAAACGAAAAGGCTTAGGCTCTTAAGAAAAAATAAGAGCTAACATCGTGAAGTTAGAGCCTTGGAGCAGAGATTACACGAGCATGTAATTTAGTATTAGAATTACACATTCTAGAGGATGCGGCGACTTTAGCAAAGATTTATAAATTGGCTATTACAGTGCAACAATCTAAGGCTAAGGTAGGTCGAGTTACTTTTTAATTTAGATGAAGTTATTGGAACTACAATTGAAACTGCAGCCGGCTATTCCACCAAAGGTCAAAGAGCAGGGTGGTGTAGCCATCAGGGAACACATGTATACTTTGGATAATGCAGTATCAGGCTGCAATGTTCTTTTTGAAAATGCAATGGATCTATGGACCACTTTGTAGGATGACTCAAACCTACATCGACTAGGTATAGATATTGAAGAGGTACAGCAGAACGTAGTGTCTGTATCTTTTATGCATGTTAATAAAAATTTAAGACCTTCACCAAGAGTTGGAAGTTGTCAGAATAGATTCATAGTAGTTGATCAATCAGAACAGTTAGGGTTGCACAAAGGTAGATATGAACCTAAGAACCTTAGGATCACATCACACAGGCCTCTAGATGCAAAAACCTGGTTCTAGCATTCCCCAATACTGCTTCTAGTGAGACTGCAACCTACACTACGTAGGTTGTTGCCGAAAGGGCCAGTTGTTAGATTTTTGTTGGTTGGCGCGAATAACTTCGAACCTGGGTCAAGCCCCCTCAAGTCAACATTGTGATATACTTTTACTTCTTGAGTTATGATATTCTCTTCATTATATTATTAATGTGTTCTTTTTGTCAGGCCATGAGCTAACTCCTCAAATGAATTATGTTTCTTCATAATATTTCTCATGGATATATACAAGGAGGGAGAGAGTCTTGGACTTCACCTCCCAGTGTCTCTTCATTTTCCTATTCTCCATTATTTACCAATATTCAACCAATCCCAATGATTAGGTGTCAACATTCCCCTCCTTAATCTAAAGGGATGTTGGTGAGTCCAAGCATTGTTCTGAATCTTTCAAACTTTTCTCTTCAAAGCACTTTAGTGAAGATGTTTGCAATCTGCTCATTAGTGGAACAATGGTGTAGATGGATTGTCTTGGCCTCAACATAATGTCGAATCAAATGGTATCTTTTATTGATGTGCTTCTTTCGATCATGGAACTTTGGGTTCTCGGACAAATTTATTTTAGAGGTGTTTTAAATCATGAGCAGAGTTGAATGCACTCGTTTCACTTGCAATCTTTCGGAATTTTTTGGAGCCACACAGTTTCCTTTGTTGCCTCACCTGCTACCACATATTTTGACTCTATTGTGGAATCTATTGGAACTTACTATTTGTGTGATCTCTAGGAGACAACTCCTAATCCAAGACTCGTAGCATAACCTGATGTAGATACCCCAGTTTCATTGTCTCCATCGAAGTTTGAATCAAAATATCTGATCAAGCTGAAGTTTCCCACCCATTATACTTGAGTCCAAATTCTTGGGTTCCCTTCAAGTACTTTAGAACTCTTTTTGTAGTAGACGAATGTCCCTCACAAGGATTTTGTATAAACCTAGAGAGGATTCCAACAAAAAATGAATGTCTGGTTTGGTAGTAGTTAGGTAGTTGACACTTCCTACAAGCTATCTATACTTTGTTTCATTCTCAAACTATTTTCCTTCAATGGATGTGTGCTTTAACTTCTATTCCATTGGAGTAGTCAAAGGATTTCACTCAACTATGCCAAACCCTTTCAACAGATCTCTAGTGTACTTCTTTCGAGAGAGGAATATAGACTTGGGCTATTGAGTTACTTCAATACCAAGATAGTAGTGAACATAGCCCAAGTCATGCATTTCAAAACTTTTCCTCAATTCCTTCTTTATGGATGCAATGTAGCTCTCATTTTTCCCTTTCACCAAAATATCATCTGCATATACCATAAGATATACAATTGTTATGCCAACTTTCTTGACAAAAAAATTTGCATCATCAAGTTCATAATGTTTGAAGTTGAGTTTCAGAAGATGCTCAGTTAACTTTTCATACCAGGCTCACGATGCTTTCTTGAGGCCATACAAATATTTCACAAGTTTTCATACTTTATGTTCATGAAACTTCATAATAAATCCTCCTGGATAGGACATAAAAACATTTTCTTTCAACTCTCAATTCAAGAAATAAGTTTTTACATCCATTTGATGGACTTTCCAATTGTTCTAAGCTTCAAAGGCAAAGAGTGTTCAGATGGTAGCCCATTTTTCTATGGGCACGAAAAATCTCCTCATAATAGACCCCTTCCTTCTGTGTAAAACCTTTTTCCACAAGCCTAGCTTTGTGATTGTTAAGTGAGCCATCAGGTTTATACTTGTTCTTGTAGAACCACTTGCAACCAATTGGTTTGGTTCCCAATGGAGGATCAACCAGCTTCTAAGTGCCATTATTTATCAAGGCATCATACTCCTTTTGCATCGCTTCTTTCCATTCATCATGAGAAGCGACTTCTTTGGAGGAAGTTGGTTCAAAATATATAGACAAATTCAGTTCACAATCATAAGAAACATCCATATCAATAGGTGAATCAAAATCATCTACATCACCTCCATTTTGCCTAGTTGAATTTCTTGATCCCATATTTCCAACCTCATCAGGATTAACACATTCAAGTGTCTTTTTCTGCCATTTTAGAGGACCTTTATGAGATGTCCCAAGCTACTTAGTTGAATGAGTTGGGACTGAATCAAGATTGAGTCTCCCAATATTTTCAATCACATCACTCAAAGTATTATCAATGGTTGTAGCTTCATGTGGGGGAGAGAGTACTTCATAAGTAGATTCCATAGATTGATATAGTATAGGAACCCCCCCTTCAATATGTGGAATTTGATTATCAAATTCCTAAAATGATTTTGCATGTCTGAAACTATCCAAGCAATCAAGCAGCTACTCAACAACATTTCCAGCTTTGGAAGAATCAAGAAATATTACATCTCTAGATACAAAAAACTTCTTATTAACTTCATCATAGAGATGGTATGATTTGGAGGTATTTGAATACCCCAAGAAGACACACTTATGACTCCTTGCACCAAGTTTGTTTCATTGTTCCTTTGGTATCAAGGCATAATAGGTGGAACCAAAGACCTTGAGATGATTTACCGAAGGAAGGTGGCCATACCACATCTCATAAGGAGTCTTGTTTCTAATAGAATTATATGGAAATCTATTATATACATACACAACACATAGAACTACATCAGCCCAAAACATCAATTTTACATTCTTGAAAAACATCATGGAACATACCATATTTAAGATTGTATTGTTCATGCTTTTAGCTACTTCATTCTGTTGGGGATTGCAAGGCACATATGTTTGATGTTTGATCCCATGTTGGTGAAGATAGTTTTCGAATTCATTTGAAGTGTATTTTTTTTCATTATCAATGAAACAATATGATATTGTGCATCATTTTCAATCCATGTATGAAAGCCCTTGAATGTTTGAAAAGAATCAAATTTTTTCTTCAATAAATAAACCCAACACAGTATGGTGTAGTCATCAATAAATGTCATCATATATTTATTTCCATTTGCAGAAGGAACGGGCATTGGACCACATAAATATGAATAAATGAGTTCAATTTTTCTATGTTCCCTAGAATGTGAATCAACAAAAGACTATTTGCTATGCTTTCCTAGAATACAAGCATCACATTTCTTATGTTTCCTAGGAATTGTAGGAAAACCAGTAACACCATTTTTCTTCAGCAAATGAAGGTTGTCATAGTTCAAGTTTCCAAATCTAGCATGCCATAAAATACTTAATGGAAATGTACCTTCATCATAATGAGAACTGTATGAGAAATTTTGGCATGAGCAGAGGTACCTTGCAGCTTCACAAGTCTTTGTTCTTCTACCCTTGTCTTGACAAGTGAGTGATCTGATTATTTTCTAACCTCAATATTTCCATCAAACAAATGAATGGAGTGTCCTTGCTAGTGTATGTGAACCAAGGATAGCAAGTTTCTTCTCATATCTGGGAGATATAAAACATCATGTAGAAGAAAGTATGGAAGACCAGGCAATTTGAGCCTAATGGTGCCAAGCCCTAATGGCTTGATTTTTGATTTGTCTACAAAGTATACTGCTCCATCAACATTGTTATTAAATTCTTCAAAAAATCTCTTCTAAATGTCATGTGGCAAGTTTCTCTTGAATCAAGCAACCAATCATTTTTCCAAGAAGAAAGTGAAGGATTAAACAAGTCTTCAGTTACTCCAATATTACAGTGTTCCAGAATGGATTCAAGTGCTTCACCTTTCTCTTTGTCATTGGTTTTACCTTTGGATTGATTTCTTTCCTTCTAAACTCTATCCCAAGGCAACTTACATGTAGATGCATCATGTCCATCTCTATTGTAGCATATGTAATTAAGATCATAATTTTCTCTTTGAGAGTGTTTGCCCCTCCTACCTATTATCACTCAAAATTTTCTCTAGAAGTTATTTGAAGAAAGAAAATGACTGATGTATCCACAAACCAACTTCTGGGCATAGGCTCTAGCAAACCTAGGCTTAGAGAGGACTCTCTCTATGTGATTTAGCTTTGTTTGCTGGGATTGCAGGCTAGTTATGAATCTTTAGGGGGTTTTTTATTTGTATTCAAGATTAGATTGTGGGATCCTTAAGCAGATGGATAGAATGATGTCTTTAGACCATTGAGCTATGGAATCAATAGAAGAGCAGTAGAATTGGATCAACTCACTAAAGGGAATGTTCAAAGGGAAGGCTAGCAGAGTAAAGTGTAGGTCTTTGGGACAGGGGGGTGAAATGGTTTTAATTAGGGTGAGAGAGAAATTAAGAATTATTAGACCAGGATATAAATGAGGAACAAAGGGTAATCAAGAGTAAAGGGAAATTAAGAATCCTTTGACCTAGATTATCAGGAACAACCTAAAATAAGGAGCCATTAAGAATTCCTTAACTTAGATATCAGTAGAAAACATTTATAAGCATAATTGTTAAAACGGAGTGTAATTAAATAAATTCTAAGATATTGTTGCACTTATAGCATTTAGATTCAAAAATACATTAAAGATTGTGGAAAAACTTTAAGAAAGATAACAATAACGTGAGAAAATACTTGTCTGCACTTCGCTCAACACATGATACAATCCAGCTTGCTGGCTCAGTCAACGATACAATAGCTTTAAAGGCTTTTGATAAAGATTATATAGAAATTTCTAAGAATACCCACTACATACTTCGAATTGTGAAGTATTTATACAAAATTTTTATTGCAAACTATCTCAAACTAAATTGAGATTTAATCTAGGAAATAATATATTTTTGCAAGAAGATAGAGACAGCTATTGAATTGCTTTCATGTTTTCCCATTTATTGTGGTACTGCTGGCTTTTATGGTTTGGTTTTAGCCCTTTATGCTCTTTTCTATTTCAAATTTCACGCTGGAGGCTTTAGTCACTTTAGGCTTTCATCCGATACTCTTTGACACTGATACTCTTTGACCTTGATGACCTGTCAATATCCTTTATTGTGTTTTTACTTTTACTGTACATTTTAAATTTTTACTATATATTTCAATAGTAAATTTTTTTTTTATTTTTATATGTATCAGCATTAATGGATATTGATCAACTTTCTGTATGTTTGATTTTCTTGTCTTTTGACTGTATGCTTTGTCTCGTTCCTTTGTTTTAACAATCAATGTCTCTGTGTGAATTATTTCTTTCTCTATTCTGTGTATAACTATTTTCTTCTTCTGAATGAAGGTTTTTAAATAGATTTCCTTTCGAGTCTTGGAGTAAACAAGTTTTGTGACTAGTATCAAAATTTTTTATCCAAGCTCTGATCTTCTGCTAATTAACTGCAAAATATAATAATCATTAAGAAAACATAGGTTGGCAAGAAAGGCAATTGATGGATTTATTGCACAGGGATGGCTGGGGAAGGAGTCATGTCAATGTTTTGAAAGTAATCAGAGGTTGAATTGTGTTGCAGAGGTTCAGGGTGGCACTAGAAGGATTTGATATCTTTTACTGTGAAATGGGGCAAAAGGAATGAAAACGAGGGTTTTCAAGGTTTTAACGGGAAACTTTTTAAATTTGGTGCGGGATTATTTAAGTGAACAGTGATGATCTTGTCTTATATGGGGAGGTAATTTTCCAAGCCATCACACTACTTTTATGGTGAATATGGTATTGAGGAGGGATCATCCGATCTACCTCCGCGCCTAACATGTAGAATTTGGGGTTCGGGGGAAAACCACTTTATTGGGCGAGTAACAATCGGCCATCAGGCATGGCCGATATGGCTATGGACCATCAGATGAGGGGGATGGTGATTAGATGGAAAATGTGCAATAAAGGCACGTAGGTGATAAAAGAATGGGTTTTGAGGGGGGGCAGTGCTTTAAAATTCTGTGGTTTTTAATTAATTAAGACATTAATCACATGTTTAATCGATTGGGTGGGGTTTAATGACATGGTTTAACTTTGGGTAAAGTTTGAGCATCAAGTGAGCCCGATATGGCTGAGCGTCGTTTGACTTGGGCATAGATGATCAAATGGTATTCAGGTGGTAGACTAGCGCAAAGGAAATGGACAGAGGTTTAGGGGGTGGCCAGGGGCTTTAATTACGGGGTTAGTTTGTTTTGTCGGGATAAGGGGTAAATAGTATAGTTTTTATTAAAACTAAGGATTTGGGGTATTTATTTATGGGATTTAATTAATATATGGTAAAAGGTATTATGGGATTTTTATAATAATATTAAAAATTAATTTGAAATTGGCAGACTGGGTATATCCTTAGCATAATGCAAAATGTACGCATATTATTTCATACATTTGATAATTAGGATAGGATATCTTTTGTGGTTTTTTTGGGTGAAATAGGATTTACATGGGGATTTTAACTTTTCCTAGGCAAATGAAGTTTATCCTTAGGAAAAGGGGTTTTATTAGGGAAATGAAGGAGGATGACTGTTGATTCATGGAAAAAGTATGCATTTACTATTAAACTCATCATCCTTTTCCTTTATTCTTATCTTTTCTATATCTTAATGTGCTAATCTATTAAGGAATTACAGTAAGAAATGAAGGAATTATCTGCAATTACAACTTAGCTAATAATTACCTTTATTTATGCAGGAAAACAATAAAAGGGACAACCGTTGTTCCCTATGAAGGAATAGCAAAAATCGGCAAGCTAGGGAAAGAATGTGGTGGTTGCAGATAAGGCCAAAGCAAATTAGAAGAATCAATGCAAGAAAGGAAATGATGTCTGAAGTTGGAAAACTGTTGTGAATCCCTCAGGATCAAGAGATCCTAAGGGATCACATTTATCATTTATCTTTTTACCATTTCCTATTATAAAAGGAGATGTTTTGTAAGAAGGAAGGGGAGGAATCTCTGTATTATTGAAATTGTAATTGTAATTACAAACTCTCGCTATTGATAAGAACATGAATATATTGTAATGCTCATTCAGTTTGATGATTAATATATAAGTAAAGTTGTTGTTGCCTTCCGTCACTTGAAGTAACCTAGCAGTGTTCGTTGGCGGCTAAGGGCTCGGCCTCTGGTGGATTCAACTGCTTTTCTTGTGTCATGCATTTCCAATTCTCGCAAGTGTGATGGTTTGATAGTATTCTTGCTTTCTGTGATTTTATCGCTTCGTTGTTTATTATTTTCCAGTGTTGATAAAATCTCTTTGCTTTATATAATTTGCAGTATTGTCATTGATTCAATTTACTTTCATTTCGGATCAAGTTACTTAGATAAATATTTCGCTTGATATAATCAATTGTAAAGAGTATTAATTATCGTTGTTGAAACTCTCATATTGATATCATTTGTTGTTTAGATTAATTATTGAAGACTGGGTTGATTTAGATTAAATCAGTTAAAGAGGGATGAGTTATCACTATTGTACTCTCAATTGATGTTTCTGTTACTTTGATGAATGTAAGATTTGATTCGTTAAAGGATTGAGTTTTCTTTAATTGCAATTGGAATTTACTAGATGCGTCTGTTTACTCTCGTATTTAAAAGATCTATAATGCAATTTAGGAAACATTACTCTCTGAGTTAAATAGCAGCCACATACTGTGTACACTCTTGAAATAAAAAGACTTGCCCGAATTGATAATTAATGTGAGGATAATTAGGAATTTAAAAGGCACCTTTTATCGACCAACATTTTGGCACTGTTGCTGGGGAGAGATTAGCCATTTCTAAAGAGTAATGTACATCTAATGATTGTTATTGAAGAAGAATTGGTTATTGCAAATGGAAGGTAAGAACCTACATAAAAAGCAAGTAAAGTGCTTGCTCCTCCACCCACTTTTCAACACAATTACAGAAAAGTAAAGTAGGTATTTGATGCTTGTCTGTTGAGAGAGAACTGGATATTAAAAACGAAAGGTAAGAACCTGCGTACGAAGCACGTAAAATGCCTTCTCCCCTACTCGCTTTCTAGTAGAATTGTTAGGAACTTAGGGTAGAGATAAAAATTTGAATTGTTTGCATGAATGAGTAAGAAGAAAAGACCTAAAAACAATCCAATTCTACTACCCAAACTCGACATGTCTAAGGGACCAGTGACCCTTGGACGATCAACTTTCATAGACGACATCTTAAAGAAAGTCGAATCTCATCCATTAGTAGGTCCCAGAAATGTTGCTTCCAGACAACCTACTGTCTCCCTTCGGGCCACAGGCCTACCATCTGTAGCCTACATTGAGGTCCACAGCAAAACAATAGGGACTGAGAAGAGTTTTCAAGAAATTTAAAATTCTCACGCAATTTCCTCACAAGAAGGGGATTCTTGTAATATTCATGAAGGAGGAGGAGAAACAGGGGAAACAGAGGAGCCAATATCCCCTCAGGTAATAATTCAACAAGGAACACCGAGTATCCCAAACCGAGGGAGTGTTGCTAAGATCATTCCCAGCCCTTCTAATCATCCTAGGAATAACTCTTTAGAGATCACAAAAGGGTACTGGCATATATTTGATCAAATGGGCAACAACCCACAAGCACCCCAGACCTCTACATTGCAGTATCCCATTGTTGACACAACTGTCAACGCACCCATGAAAGCTATCCCTCTCCAAAATATTCCCACCTTTCACGGACTAACATCAGAGGATCCAAATGCATTTCTGTTTGAATTTGATGCATTCTGTTGGGGCTATGATTATACCACCGACCCCTAAAAACTAAAGTTGTTTCCCTCTACATTAAAAGGAGCAGCCTTGCATTGGTTTATGGGATTAGTGGGGGCACAATAAATGATTGGGATCAAATGAAAACTGCTTTCCTTAAAAAATATCAGGACTATTGCAGATCTAGGGAATTGAAAGACAAGATATTCCAAATGGTAGCAAGACCCAGTGAAATGTTAGAAGAATATGTGGAGCGTTTTCAATATAACCTCCAGTGGTCTCCCTATGCAACTCTGTTTTTGCCTGATAATGTGCTAAAAACTACACTGATTAAAGGGATGAAAGAGCAATGGATAGAGACATTAAATATTATGACTAAAGGTGATATATATCAAGAAGAGTATGCTGATATTATTAAATTGTGTATCAGGTGCTCAAGAGGCAGTACAAGATTGAAACCAGCAGAACATGACATGACCACCAGGAACAACAAAATCTCTGGTGGAGGTATAACTCATGCAAAAATTGACAACCTGCTAGAGGATTTCAAAACAAATATTTTGGGAACTTTTACAATGCCATTAGACATTATGCAAGCCAAGAAAAAACAGGTTGAATAAGAACAAAACTTGGTGATATTTTTTCCTAGATGCAGGAAGAAGCATAGTCACAAAGAGTGTCCACTGGACATGGTGTAAACCTGTGCCATATGTACTAAAGATCATGCCACAGAAAGTTGCCCATCACTCCTAGGGTTAAAAGTATTTTGTAAGGAGGCAGAGGAAGAAATGGAACCAATTTACCTGCTAAATCAGTGTCGCCAATGGCAACCACGAGAAACAGGTATGCCTACTGATCCACCTTCTTTTTTTCAACCCTCACAATATAATTCACAACAATACCCAGGAGCTATGTGGCAGAACCAGCCACCTTTTTCTAATTGGTCACAACAACCATTCTCTATGCCACCTTGGCCCACCCAATCAAATCAAAATAACAATTGGCCAAATTCCTCTTACTTTCCAGCATTCTGGCAAAATAATGCACATCAATCTCAATGGTCACCCTCCACTTCACAAAACTAGAACTGGAAGTCAAGTTAGCAAAGACCTACAAACTAGCCAGTAGGAATAATCCCCCTACCTCAAACCACACTGCCAGTGCCCTACACATTGCAAAAAAACCCTCAAACCAACCTAAGACTGCAGCTCCAGCCCAACCCAACCCGAACCCCAACAACGGACCAGTTCAACTTGTGCAAATTATTGAAGGACCAAAGCCAAACACTGAGTTGAGGAGTGTAATGAGCTTCAATTAACGTATGGACGAATAATAGAATCATAGGGGGATAAAAATATACAAATTGAAGACTCGTTGCCTGTAGAACAAGTACCACAAGTGGAGAATCCAGTTAAACAAAAAACTCATGATCAAACTATTACCTCTTCTCCACCATTCCCAGAGAGATTAATTATATGTCGCTCAATTGAATATCCTGAATTTGACCTTCTGGTAGAATTAAAAATTTTGTGTGTAAAAATACCTCTCCTCCATGCTATTCAAGACATTCCAATTTATGCAAAAAATATTAAGGAATTATGTACGAAAAAGCCGAAGAGGAAAATAAAAACAACCCCAACTATCCATGTAGTCGGTACTTTATCTGATTTACTATCAGGAAAATAAACACCTATAAAATATGAGGACCCGGGGAACCCTATAGTCATGGTGAGAATAAATGGATGCTCCTTCCCCAATGCATTAGTTGACCTAGGAGCAGCAATCAATATTCTTACAACAACAACTTGTCAAACGCTTAGCATTACATCCTTGGACACAACCACAACCTTGTTGGAACTGGCTAATCGATCGGTAGTCAAACTAAAAGGCACATTACAAGATGTAATGGTGTCTATAAATTCTTGGGAATACCCAGAATATTTTTTGATCATTAATCCTAGAAACTGGCTCAATGGACACCCCCTAATTCTAGGTAGACCTTGGCCAGCAACTGCAGATGCTTACCTAAGCTGTCGAATAGGCAACATAACTATAGCAAGAGGAAGCAATGTGAAGAATTTAGCCTAATATCCTCCAGCTCAGCCAAGTTTAACAATAATAAAAACCAGAAAACAACCTGTATCATATCTAACTGAAAACATTAGATCACCGCTAACTATAGAAGATGCTCTCAAATTCAAGGATCAAACATAAGATGAAATCATTAACACCTACGTTAACCAACCAGATGTCGTATCCGATCCAAAATGTCACATGATCGAAGCAGCCCTTGGTAACGAAATAGAAGAAGATCCCTTAAAAGATATTAACGACCAATCAATACCAACAACTTCTGTTTATAATAGAAAAACCGTAGAAATTGAGCCACAAAAAGCTTAAATATTAACAAAAACCTGACTGCTGACCAAGAGTAGAAGCTTGTTCAACTTCTGAGGAAATATAAAGAGCCTTTGTATGGGGTTACCCAAACATGAAAGGGATTGATCCCCAGTTATGCATGCACCACATCTATACAGAGAAAGATGTCAGGTCCATTCGACAACCTCAACGAAGGTTAAACCCTCACCTTAAATATATTATTAAACCTGAATTACAAAAACTGTTAGATGTAAATTTCATCTATCCTATATCTGATAGTAAATAGGTCTCTCCATTAGTAGTGGTTCCTAAAAAGAATGTAAAGTGGCATATATATGTTGACTATAGAGAGCTTAATAAAGCAACCCCAAAAGACCATTTTCCCCTTCCGTTAATTGACCGGGTCTTGGACACATTGGCAGGAAAAAAATTCTTTTCTTTCCTAGATGGCTTTAGTGGCTACAATCAAATTGAAATTACCCCTGAAGAATAGGATAAGACTACCTTTACCTGCCCTTGGGGAACATTTTCTTACAAGGTCTTACCTTTTGGGCCGTGCAATGCACCTGCCACATTCCAGAGGGCTATACTTAGCATTTTTTCAGATCTGATAAATGAGGGGCTCGAGGTGTATATGGATGAATTTACACCTTACGAAGATGAATTTGAGTAGGAATTGCAAACATTATAGAAAGTTCTACAAAGATGCATTGCTACCAAGCTCTATTTAAGCCATGAAAAATGCCACATGATGATGACCGAAGGCCTCATCTTGGGTCAGTATATCTCAGCAGCTAGAATTTAGGTAGATCCAACAAAAATTCAGATAATTCTTTTAATACCTACCCCTTCCACACAAACTGAGGTATGCAGTTTCTTGGGATTTTCTGGCTATTATAGAATATTTATAAAGATTTTTTCTCAAATTTCTGCACCATTATATGCATTAACAAGAAATATCAATTTCATTTGGACTAACAAATGTGACATTTCTTTTGAAGATTTAAAATAGCTTGTATCAACAACCCGAGTATTACAGGGCCCAAACTGCGATTTTCCATTCCAGATTTCATCTGACACTTCAGATACGACCATTGGAGCAGTTCTCACCCAGGAGGAAGATAAGAAACCATATTCAATATACTACATCAACAAAAATCTATCTCCTGCTGAATTAAATTATACTGTGACTGAAAAATAATTTTTGGATGTAATCTATGCTATAAATAGATTCAGACATTATATAACAGGATACCTTGTGGTTTTGTATACTGATCACTCTGCTATTATCTAGCTAAGAAACCTGTCACAAATGGAAGAGTGACAAGATTGTTGATCCTTTTGCAGGAATTTGACATAACAATCAAAGATTGACTAGGAAAAGAAAATCCAATAGTAGACTTCCTTTCACAAATGCCAAAGACAGACGACTCGGCAGCAGTAGAAGACCAGTTCCCTGATGAACACGTATTCACTATCACCATGAAAGCACCACGGTACATGGATGTCACAAACTACCTAGTAGTGGGAAAATTATGCAAGCACCTTATGCCTAATGAAAGAAAACAAATAGTACAGCATAGCACTCAGTTCTCATAGATCGGAGGATATTTATTTCATACAGGGGCCAATATGCACATTCGAAGATGTGGCAGGGAAGACAGAGTCTTTGAAATCCTGAAAGCTTGCCACGATGGGCCTTGCGGTGGTCATTTTGCAGACTGCAGGACTGGCCACAAAGTCTTATAGATGGGCTATTATTGGCCCACCATTTTTAAAGATTCCAAGAATTTTGTCCAAGCATGCGATAGCTGCCAAAGAATGGGGCGCATTGGGTAGTCTGATGAGATGCCCTGCATCCCCAATTAGTCATTGAACCTTCTGAATGATGGGTGTTAGATTTGATTGGTCCAATAAACCCATTATCTAATCAAAAGATGTACATACTAGTCGCAACAGAATATGTGACTAAATGGGTGGAGGCAGAAGCATTACCAAGGGCAACAGAGGACTCAATATTCCACTTTCTTTTCCAACTATTTGTGCGATTTGGCTTGCCTAGAGAAATAATTACGAATGGAGGGCCATAATTTATAGGCCATAAGGTTGCTGCAACATTAAAAAATCATCATATCATGCACAGAATCACAACTCCATACCACCCGTAGGCAAATGGATAGGTAGAAAGCACCAATAAAGTAATTGAGGCAATACTTAAAAAGACAATTACATCACATAGACGTGACTGGGCTACCCGTTTGCCAGAAGGCCTGTGGGCATACTGCATGACATGGAGAAATACCACGAGATATTCCCCATATCAGCTAGTGTTTGGCAAAGAACCTATCTTCCCAGTCGAATTTGAAATTTAGGCATTGAGAATAGCTCAGGAGGTTGGCTTGGACTTAAATGAAGCACACATCAATAGGCTACATCAAATCAATGAATTGAATGAAATCCGGCTATCATCTCTTCAGCATACTGCATTGATCCAACAATAAAGAGCGAAATGGCATGATGCCCTTATCAAGAAGAAGATCTTCTATGAAGGAGAATGGGCACTCCTGTATGATTCTAGGTTCCAGGATTTCCTGTGAAAACTCCAGACCAGATGGTTAGGCCCCTATGAGATACAAGAGGTACATGATAATGGCACCCTCACATTAGCCACCATTGATGGGTCTGGCTACTTTTTTAAACCGAATGGACATCGAGTACGACTCTATCACAAACTGCTTACCAGGGAGTCCTTTTGCCAATAGTTATAGGAAGGTTCCACTATACAAATTCTTGTTGAGGAGGGAAACCCATCCACAGCATCTGCCAAGTGAAGATTTTTTTTTTTTTTGAAATTTGTACAAAAATTTTCTTTTCTATTTTGATTGAATTTTCTTGTATAAATTGTATATAAGTTGTTTTTGCTTTTCCTTGTTGTTCCCTTTAAAGAATAGTTGTTGTTCCCTCTAAGGAACAACAATGTTGTGTGTAAATTTTCTTGTTGTTCCCTCTAAGGAATAACCATTGTTCCCTCTAAGGAATAGCCACTGTTCCCTCTAGGGAACAGTAATTTTGTGTGCAGATTTTCTTACTGTTCCCTTTAAGGAACAGTTGTTGTTCCCTCCAAGGAACAATCATTGTTCCCTCTAAAGGAACAACAATTTCATGTGCAATTTTTGCTTTTTGTTGTTCCCTCTAGGGAATAGCTATTATTCCATCTAAGGAGCAATTGTCATTCCCTCTAAGGAACAACCCTTGTTCCCTCTAAGGAACAACAAATTTGCGAAAAAATTTCATTTTTTTATTTTCGTGTTGTTCCTTCTAAGGAACAACTACTGTTCTCTCTAGGGAACAGCTGATGTTCCCTCTAAGGAACATCAATCTCATGTGTATTTGTTTTCCCACTGTTCCCTCTAAGGAATAGTTGTTGTTTCCTCTAAGGTACAATAATTTCATATGTATTTGTTTTCTTGTTGTTCCCTCTAAGGAACAACTATTGTTCCCTCTAAGGAACAACTATTGTTCCCTCTAAGGAACAATGATTCTTTTTTTGGCATGTATTTCCTTTGTTGTTCCCTACAGGGAACAGCTAATGTTCCCTCTAAGGAACAACAGTTTCAGTGTGCAGTTTTTCTTCTTGTTGTTCCCCCCTAAGGAACAACTGTTGTGAGTGGTGTCCTTCTGGTGTTCTGTCTGAGGAACTTACCCTGTAAATTCCTACATGGTATCAGAGCTATTTGAGGGCCGCGTCCGTTGGTGATCCAAATCTGAAGCCGGTAGAACTGCATGCGGCTGTCGTTTCCTAGATCTACTGTTTCTGACTGCTTTCGGGCCGAGAGGACTGCTCTGTTGTGTTCGGAGCATCTGTTCCAGTGAGGAACCCCTTTCGTTTCACGCGAAAAGGTTTCCGGTAGCCCCATCTGCGTCATTTTTAAGATCTGGAGGTATACAGTCTTTATTTGCAGTTTACTGTTATTTTCTCTCTACTTATTTCGGTTTCGGTTTATTTAATTTTTTTTTAACCGGATCTATACCTTTCATTTATGCGTATGCTCTTTGCCCTGTGACTCTGTGCGATCTGGGCAAATCAGAAACAGAAAGGAAGATTTTTTTTCTCATGCGTATGCTCTTTTCCCTGCACCTTAGTGTGATCTCGGAAAATCAGAAACATTGAGAAAAATATTTAGTTTTTCAGTTAAAGCTAACTTTGAGCCACAAGGTTCAATTTTTTTTAAATATTTAGTTTTTTGGGTAAAGCTAACTTCGAGCCA
>APFE031211632.1:124785-163039 GCA_000404065.3 Pinus taeda | reverse complement strand
TTCCTTTCAATGTTACAATACATATTTATACATGCCGAATCATCCAATACCATGGACCGAAAACCATCGCATCCAAAAAACATGTGCGAAAATCATGCACAAAACCATAGGTGGGTCCGCCCAACCTAACATAGGGTCCAAAACCAAAATTTTCCGGAGCACTGTCCTAGATCCCATAAAGTGGGGTTACGGGTGCCCTTCAAACCCCCTGTTAACTATGTGGAAAGAATATAACACAACCCAACACCTAAGATCTCAGCATTATGTTTCCATATATAAGTCAGTCAGTTAAGTAGGTCCTATCAATTAATAGTCTTTTTTTTAATCTATTAATCATACTTTCAATCATATTTTCAGTTTTTCATTTGACTTTGTTTCCCAATGGACAAGCTACTATTTTGCGTTCTTGTTCTTGGCACCTCGCTAGGAGGCTGACATCCCCATTGGAGCCAATGTTAGGGTCAGTAGTTTTCATTTGTTGAATGTCTTTCGAATTTTTTAATTTTCAGTTTGAATAAGTTGAACTTATAATCACTGTCATTGCCATAAGTTCGAAATTCATTGTTCAACATCACCATGAGTTTAGTTATCAAGTAGTCAAGTCAAAGCATGAAACAGTATTGAGTCATAGGGTGTAATGGTTACAAATTTTTGAACAGTCAAGTCATGGGGTATGTGTAAGTTATGTGTCTGTTAGACAGTTATCTTGAGTTCATTACAGTCGAATTTTCGCTACTCAAGCAAAATGGTCCTTTCTTAATATCTTATTTATTTTACCCTTTCTAATCTACCCTTGTTTCCCTAATTCCATGATCTCCCATTCTTCAATCATAAATCCCTTTCACTATCCCCTATTCATTATTCATATGACATTTATTTTCCCCATCCCATCCTAAACCTATTCCCTCAAAAGACCATGATTACATATTATACATGAGATAACCCATATATTCACCCCACTATCTAATCAATGTATCTATCCAAGCATTCTAATTATTCCCATGCACAAATCATCATATCACCCCAAATGGAGTGCCATATCAAATCATGCTACATGAAAAAATAGGTGCCAATTCAAATAAAATAAAATGGCTGCCATATCTCTTGCACAATGTTTGCTTTGCTGAGTTCAAGCTAGTTAATTATCATGGTTGAAGGATAAGGATTAATTTGCAGCTAATCCAGTGAACGAGGATAGAGTTATAACCATCACAGAGTCATTTTTTGCACACTGGTGCTACATAGTCATCATTGCACACAACTCTATGCATTCATTGTGCATCAAGTCATCCCCCCAACAAGCCTTCATCCAGTAAAAGAAAGAGGCGGTAATGGTATGTTTATTGAATGTAAAAATTTTGATGATTGATGGAGACTGTCAGTGTTGTGCTGCAAAATCATTTCAGCTTTTGCAAAGATTACATGTGTCATTTTTTTCATCCTAAAGGTTGGCTTGGGTAGTCTAAGAGTGTTGATTATATAGCTAGACCATTTTGTGAATTTTGGGGTGGGAAAGGAGGTATAAACACAATTCGAAATTTTTCTACGCAGCGTTGTGCAGCTGTTGGGCATAGTTTTGTGTGGAGTATTGAGGATGCCACGTGTTAGGAGAAGAATGGTAGAAAGTGTTGTTGTGCCAAAACCTTGTTCATTTCCTAGTAACTAGCCAGATGTTTGCTAGTATGTAGAAAATCATGTCAACATGTCATGCTACATAGTTACTGCGTAGCACAGATTTGGTAGTTGAGTGTTGTTTCCTTTTTTCTCTTGTTTCTAAAGCATGGTTATGATGATTAGGATAATATTTACATGGATTAGAAGGGTGTCTAGATAGGATAGCATGATAAGAGCTAAGTTGGTTTTTGTCTTTTTCTACTAAAAAAATAAAGATGTTTTTAAGAACTTGCTACTTTTGTGATCATTTCAACCCATCTCATGGATAACATGTTCATTGTATCTGGTCATCAGATTTTTTAGGATGTAAGGCTATTTAATGCCAAATTATACAAGCTAGAAAGGATTGGATGGTGTGGTGAACTGTTTTTGCATATGCTTGTGTGCACTGCGATTTATATTTTCATTAATAAAATGCTTCATCCAGAGTTTTGTCAGTGATTACTCAGAGATTCTTGTGGTATATTTTCGAATTTTTTCCTCTCCAAGTTATTTTTCACCTTATATATTTTTCCTCAATTCTTCTTAAAGGTATAATTGAAACAGCTTTGCTATAATTCATCATGAATTCTCTAGTTTTAGCTATTACTTAATGTTTCAAATGCAAATAAAATGTGTTATGCCTTTATCTTCTATATTTCTTCCTAATACTCAATCATTTGAGATGCAGTAACTGAATTTTAATTTTTTTTGTCACATGTCGATGAGTGTTGTTCTATGTTTATTTTCCATTGTACTACAATTGTTTCCTATTTGAAAAATGGGCTAGACAAGCCTTTGTGTTTGTTATTAGTTATTTATGATGAACTATTAACTTTCGTGATCACATGCATTAGTATTTCTAGATCCTTCACCAATTTCCTAAAAGAATTCTAAAAAAAATTCCTTAGATCTTGTCTCTGTCAGATTGTGTGTTTTAGAGTCTTTAATCTTTAGGTTTTTCGAGTGAGGAATCCCCCTCCGGCTAGAAAATACTAGTTTCTAGTCCAAAGTGGTCTTGTGGTTACCTCTAGATTTCTTTCCTAGAACTAAAGGAATCTACGGAGTGCTAACAGTATCAAGATCTACGATAAAACCCAAGGAATTTAATTGGAAAGCAGCAAAGAGAATTTTAAGATATCTACATGGAACAATTGGTTATGGTTTGGTATACAGAACTATAGAATATTTCAATTTGATTGGTTATAAAAATTTAGATTGGGTTGGATGCACGGATGGCATTAAATAAACTTCAGGGTATTCATTCAACATGGGTTCAACAACAATTGCTTGGATTACTAACAAGAAACCCATAGTTTCTCTCTACAGAGTAGAACGAGAGTATAAAGTGTTGGCATTATTGTCATTGATGGCAAAGGAGCAAAGGAGAATAAAAAATAACAACAAGCAAAGGATCAGCACAAGAGCAGAAAGTAAATGAGTAGCACAAATAAAATCAATCAAAGGAGAAACACAAGAGCAGTAAGTAAAGGAGCAGCACAAAGAACAACAAGCAAAGGAGCAACAAAGTAGCAGCAAGGCAAGGAGAAGCAACAATACAACGAGCAGCAAGCAACAAAAGAAGGCAAAGGAGCAGAAGAAGGAGGAGTTCTAATACATTAAAATTTTTTGATAATGTTGCAGAGATTTCTATATTGAAGAATCTATGATGTGAAATTGTTGATTAAGATTAATTGTTGTGGTGCAAAGGCAAGACTCCAAGGCAAAGGCAAATATGTTGCAAATATTGTTGTGATGCATTAATGATAAATATTATCATTTGATGTTGGAAATAGGTTGATTCATTTAATCATTACACGTGGCAGAAATTAATATTGGATGGATTATTTATTTTTGTGTTCCAATATTCAAGATCTGTTGATTTTGGAAATGAATGAGTGGAAGGCGCAAACTCAAGCCTATTCACTTCATATTCCTATGTAGGATACAAACACAGAAAACTATCTCTATAAAAAATGTGATTTTGGAAGGCACGAGTGGTTGGTGAATGGGAGAATGTGAGAGAGCTTATAGAACCATTATGCATTAATTATCTGGCACATATGGAGCTAATGTGATACAGATTTGAAGGGAAGAACAGGAAGAAATGAATAGGGAGACATGCAGAATTTATGACTAGGTAAATATGCACATTGTTATTTCATGTTTTCATAAGGAGACGGTAGTCTCCTTTCAAAGTTGAAGTTTGATAAATATCTAGTTGGAGTTGGTTAAGGTAGGAGCCTCATGTGGGTTGTAGCCTACATAAATCATATGGGATTTGGAGCTTCCTTGCATGTTGCAACTTGTAGAAAATTGAGGTAGCAGCCTCCTGTAGGTTGGGGCCTACAGAAAATCAAATGTAATAAGGATTAGGAGCTTTCCTTTACATCACAACAATAATAAAACTATGGATTTCACCCTTTATGGGTTTCCACATATATATGGTGTTAATGTGTGTTGTTATTATGTGTTCACGTGATGGTTTGGTTTTCTTATTACTTGTTGATCACATATTCAATATGTTGGTTATTATTTGTTAAGTTTCTCATGTAATTTTTCAATTAATGAGTTTTAAGAAAAGAATATTAATGTCCATGAGTATACTAAACTGATTCACCCCACTTCTTAGTTTAGGCAAGTTTTCATCAATTGGTAGCAGAGCAGTTTCTTTTGTATAAGACTAACATCTTGAAGGTAGGTCTGGTTGAGTCATGGACTATCAAAGTGTACTTGTGTTGAGTGCAGCAAACTTTCATTAGTGGATAGATAAGGTTAAAACCGAATTGATAGCTTATGGACCTAGTGTATGGAAACTAGTATGTGATGGCTACTGTAAAGACTCTCCCTCTACGCAAGAAAAACAGTGGAATGCTAAAGTGAAATGTGTTATGTTTAAAAATATTCATAATAAGGATCCTGATATAGTAATAGACTTTAAATATGAAAAAGAAATATGGGATAGATTGCATCTCATGCATGAAGGAGATACTAGTAGTTGCACTGTCAAGAAGGAGAATATAAAGAGGAAAAAGAAAAATTCTCATCAAAAGGAAAGAATTTAGTCAAATGAGCTCTCTGTTATTGAAAATGGATCTAATTTCCATGATGGAAAGACAGTTGAAGAATAAGCCAAGCTTGAAATAGCCTTGACTGAAATAGATAGATTGTAAAATGAAAACAAAGATATAAAGAAAGTGGTGCAAATATGTGATGAGAGAGAGAATAAGTACAAGGAAGAAATTGTGAGTTCGAAGACACGGCTTGAAGAAGCGAGGATAAGAGAAGGGATGATTAATAACCAGATAAAGGAGAAAAAGGTACAATGTGAAATATTAGAGTCTAACATTATTACAGCTAGAAGTGATTTGGATGAAAAGAAAACTCTATGTAGAAAGCTTGAAGAGGAGACTGAATCCATGAAGGACTCAGAATATGAGAGTAGTAGCTCAAATGCAACCTTAAAGGATAATGAAGTTCTAAAAATATCTATATGAGAATAATCCAACAAAAACATTATTGGAAAATAAATAAACAAATACAAGAAGCAGAATCAAAATGAAAAGTATGAAGTGAAGAAAATGCAATCTCCTCTTAGATATGAGGTTAAGAAGCCTGCAATAATTCACAGAAGAGAACATATCTCATGCTTCCATTTCCATGAACTTGGACACATAGCAACATACTATAAGAACAATAAGATCAAGACTATTCAACAAAACATGCAACAAACAAGAAGGTGTATCCAACAAGTAATCAAAGGGGCACATTAGCCACCAGGTACATAAACTCTTTCTATGGTTATTGTTATATGTGTCATGAATTTGGACATAAGGAGTTTGAATGCAAAGTGTATATGAAGAAAAACACGAAATCAAAAATAAACATATCATTTTCTCTATTTCTTGGCCACACAAGATGTTTTGTGCATAATAATCTTTGCCACAAATAAAAGGATTGTAAGTTGCCATATATTCTAACGAGCATAAAACAGAGGATGGAAGCAATTCCAAGCAAATCAAACAATTAAAGAAATGCAAATAAGATAATACAACCTACTAAAGTGTGGAAGAGAAAGAATAAAGAAAAACCAATGACCTAGCTTGGTCTCAGGGGGAGTTACTCAATAAAGAAAAGAAGAATTTGTCAATGTTGAACCAGTAGCACCTGAAGGGGAGAGAAACTTCATTATTGACAATGAATCTTTGAATATGTGGGTTTGAAATACATATATATTGAGGAAAATGTATTAAATAAAATATTGGAAATAAGCAAGTTACAAAAGGGAATATGTCACCTCTTTGAGAACCTGAAATAGTAAGAGATATGTGAAGCAATCCAAAGAAAAGCTGAAAGATAACAACAGGATTTTTCTAAGACTACTGAAAAATATGCAAAAGAAAAATGGGGCATCTACAACATCAATTCATTCAACAATTGAATAAATTCATACATTGCAAATGCTACAAATAAAAATGGAGAATCAAGAAAAAACCCTAAAACTTAACAGATTCAGATCCATCTTAAGTACATCAATCTCAAACTCGGACCAATAGACTCTAAATGGCCTTGATTGTGATTTTGGATACAAATCTCTGAGAATAATACATTCTCATGCATCTGATTACACTAGAAAAATTGTGAGTCAAAAGGAACCAAAGATCAAGAAAAATGGATGTATAACGCAGGAGAGTTCCATATAGGAAATTTTTTAATAAAGGGAAGGAGTTGAAAAATATATATATACAAAATCAATTCCAAGGAAATAAAAGGTGTAACTTTGAACAAATCCATGGAGCTTACGAACTTCTCATGCTGGAAAACTAGTCGAGTGGACGTTCAGTTAAATTCATGGTTAATATTGTCCACACAATAGAAATTTCAAGCTATCTGGGAACCATCTCAAAGGGACCAAGTCTATTCTCACATTTGCATCAGATATTGATTTACATCTTCAAGGTTAGTTGTTTAAGGAGGTTACAAATCAGATATGTTTTACACCAAAGAATGATAATGAAGAGAGTTGTTTTTCATGAAATAATAGAATCTGCCATAAGGAATTCTACGTAAACACCGAGAGACACCATCATGGATCTTATGAATGCATATATTGTTCATCGTACTCTCTATTATTTGATAGGATTAAATATCACACCAATTTTATGAAGGAAATTATCATTCTACTACATAAACAATTAGTGAAAGTATGGAGTGCAGCCTTCTAAATGGGTGCAAGTTTTTTTTTAATGAATGGTGTTTCTTATGAAGGTATGTGGATGGCTTACATATTATTCCAATCAGTAAAGTTCTATATTTAGATTTTTTTTATTAATGACATGCACAGATAGAGAAATGATAGGGATTGGTGCAGAGGTTCATGATTCAGAGGACATTTAATTATGTAACGGCCATGTGACGAAGTCGATAGAGAAACGCTCAATGATATGATGGCATTGATATATATTTGGAAAATACATTATTGATGCATTGAGGGATAGATTGTGTTAATGTATAGTCCTTGTTGGCATTGGTAGCATTCAATCACTGGAAAATTTAGCGAATTCAGAACAGTTACATAGCCAGTGCCACCTATAGATCCAGTGTGTTATTGCGCAATGCGTTATAGACATATTTAGGCACTACAACCCCAATCACATATGTCCATAAAACAAGGGCTTCTAAGCCCCTAAAAGTGTTGTTTCATACCCTAAAGGAACAAGGTCAGCTGATTACATCATTTCCCAGAAGTTCCTCCCTGAAAAACTACTCAGAACTGGTCAAAACTGGACCATCGCACCTGCTCCATGGTCTAGGTGTGATGCATCTCACCTATTGCACACAGGGGGCATGATGCGTATTGAAAATCCCTTCTATAGGGTGTAATGGGCGAGAGTAGACAAATGGCAGAGGCAGTTTGCTAGGTGGAAACCCAGAGAATCTTCTAGAAATTGCTCATATGACACTTGCCTCTCTGAATTCGCCCAGGGATGAGTAAGAGATCATGAAATATCCATGTGGAAACAAAAACTATTCAGAGAAATGACACTAATCAAAATCCCAAAAGCTTACTCACCCCCTGCAAATATCTATATATGGATCCCTCATCCTAGAGATCCAAAGGCTGGAATTTTGTATTTTGTAAGGAAGTGTTGTTGGTTTCTCTGTGCAACATTGTATTGTTGGGTGATCTAGTTTTTCATGAGGTGAAGAGGGCTTTCATGCTGAGAGGATAGCACTAGATCAGACAACTTGGTTTTAATCCTCTCTTCTACTACTTCTATTAATAAAGCTATTTGAGTTTTCCTCCATATTCTTCTATATTTCTGAATCTTGTATTGATATATGCATTTGTATGGTTAATATAGATCTGATCCTATATTGTTTATGGTTATAGATCTCTATGCTTTGATGGTATTATGTTTCTTTGACTCTATAGGTGTTTCTTTGAAGAGAGACAAGGAAGGAGTGGAAAAGCTCTATCAAAGGAGGGAGGAAACAAGCAAGGAGCCAAGCGAAAGACTGAGGTTGGTACTGTCTGCTTCTCTCTCATCTATCTCTCATAAAGCAAAACACGAGTAACTTTAGTTTGTTTGTTTCTAGGATAGCTCCCCATCTTAGTGGGACTAGCAGCTCTGAATGGACACTAGTTTTACCGATAACACAACGATATGCTTGAAATTATTCTTAATGGATGGATTTTTTGTGTCAGTCACATATTTTCATAATATGACATTCTCAAACCTTAGATATGTTGCAATACACAGCAGGGACAATATGGTGGAAGTGTCACTATTATTTTCTAGCATAGCATTATTATTATTTTCTGGCACCTCACACAACTTTTGGGACAGCTTATAGCAGCATTGCATGATTTCTAGATATGAGGCAGCATTATATTATGATTGACAGTATTACACTGTGGAAGAAAGCGTTATAATTGGAGGCTCAGGGAATCCATTACACATTGCTAGTGGCATTATATATCATATATAAATGGAGATACAAACTTGAATCACAACGGCCAGTTTTAGCGACTCAGAGTGAATTTTTATTCCATTTCTATAAAAATTGTTGTAGCAGAAGAATTAGCCATGTCTGGTGTTGACAATGGCAGAACCCCGAGTGCTGGTGCAGTGAGCATGGAGGAAGAGAAGAATCTCATGGAACAAGGTGCCCACATTAATCTCAATATCAAGGGCCAGGATGGAAATGAAGTATTCTCCAGGATCAAACAAAGTACTCAACTGAGGAAGTTAATAAATGCTTACTGTGATAGGAAATCCATTGATTTTAACTCCATAGTTTTTTTGTTTGATGGGAGGTGTTTACAAGGGGAACAAACTCCTGAAGAACTTGAAATGGAAGATGGGAATGAGATTGATTCCATGCTTCATGAAATAGGAGGTAGGCGTTAAAGTGTTTTACAAACTGGATGACAACCTCTTGTTTCTTGAAAGACGGTTTGAATTTGGAAATATGTCAGAACTTTTTGAACTTAGTTTCGACATGTAATATTAATTTTCATAGACTTAATTAATGTGCTCAAAGACTATATATATATAATATATATAATATATATATATATATATGCATGTATTTATATGAAAAAACCTGTAATAAATAATGGATGTGAACTCTAAGTTATCTTGATTGCCTTTTCCCTATTATGTTAATATTTTGCCGTACATGTTTAGCACATAATATCAAATATGTGGCGCCTTCACATGGTTGAAATAATACATTAAATGACACTTCAATGGTTACAGTGTAATGGGATTTGACAATATCAGACACATATAAGAGCATTAGGGAAAATATATTTTTATTTGATGACAGATAGATTTAGAAAACATCATGCAACTTGTGAGGCTTAGTCATTCATCCAATCACTCAAATCGTCAAAGCACTCTAAAAAATCCCATCAGGTTACACAAATGAATCTCATAGGGAACTTGCTAGAATAATGTAATATTATGGACATGACGAGATGTCTAGAGAGCCTCAACTCTCGAATGAGGCCCTAGCAAGGAACTATAGTGCCTCTTCGACGTCAAATCTTGATACATTTTCAAGTCCATCGCTCCCTCCTGGTCGGCTCATTTTGTCCACGGTTTTTCAGAGACTAGGGTTTGGTGTTTTTTCCATAAGAGACCTCAAGGTCACTCCCTTCCAATCATGTTCTCAATGTATCATTTAATAATAGGAATTTAAAACTATTCTGTTAAATATGTAAATGAAAAATGATGTTCAGTCGTTGGTAGATCATTGTAATCTCTTTGTAACTTCCATATGGGAAAGAAATGGGATTATTTCACAAACCATACAATATAGCTCCATCAACAACGAAAATCATTTATTACTGGTTTTGACAACAAGGTATTAAACAATATACTAGGAGGATTACAAAGGCTATATATTATTATGAATGTTGTGAAATGGCATGTGATGGCATGTTTTATTTTCGGTTATGATTTCAATTTGATCACAAAATTGCTTGCGTGGACGATATATTAAGATGGTGTTATATATATATATGTGTGTGTGTGTGTGTGTGTTTATATGTTATTATTATGTCCATCATGGAATCGAAGTTCCTATATTTGATTATTAATTTCAAGGGATTATGGCTCTTACATGGTCCATAAATTCCTAAGTTCGTTATGGATGAATGCTATGATATGAAATTGTTTGAATGGACTAAGGTGGACATCAATGATGAGGCTTAGAAAGAGCGTGTGAATGCCATGATTGAAGATCAAGAGCCCATTGAGGTTCTTTCTGCGCAGCAAAAGTTGTCACCTACTATCATCGAAGCTCTTTTGCTTCTACTTGAGAGGACTATAGATTTTATATTCAATTGTGGGGCTTAATGAGGATACACTAGAACAAGATTGTGGGTATGTTTTTTTTTGGAAAAAATATGCAAAGAATTTGACACTCAACTATGGTGGCTCGTTGGTCATAGCATGTTACTAACTTGCACATTTATGAATGTGATAGCTTTACTATTGGTATATTTTTCTTGCCAACATCAGTTGTTATCCCACCCCACCATCACAATGGAATGATTGTCTTGAGAAAGCTCCTTTATGTCACTTTTCATGTTAAATCCTATGATTGGGTTAACCCATTTAACATACCAAAATCCACTGATAAATCATAGCTAAGATTAGCCAATCTGAAGGCAAACACTGTTATTTCTGCTCCATGTATGACATCAATTTTATATCCGAAAACTAGAGGCAATTTACATTCTTTCACAGCAATGATAACTTGTGAAATACTTGATGTCCTTGCACCACCTTACTCAGAAAAGGTTGGCAGGAATTGCACATACTATCGTGATTACCCATATGTAGCTTTTTCGGAGAAATTTTATCAAGAAGACTGATGAAGATCAAGGTTATGCATGGCTAGAGGTAGATTATCCCAGTGACTTTTTTGTTAGAGGCGGCCAATATATGGGCCCTAAATTTGAGATTTGATGGTCTTTGTAAAGATCAACTACTGCTAATATATCCAGTGTTCTTAGAGTGTCTAAGAAGTGGATGGCGTGTTTAACTAAATGGAATTAGTTTTTTTTCTTTGTGGTTGATCAGGGTAATTATCGCATGTGTGAGGAAGGATTAACTCATGGTGCAGTGAATGGTTGACATATTAATATATTGTTTCTATACCCTCTCATTCAACATTGTTGGTTGATATAAGGTGGTGGTGTCATTTTTTTTCCTTTAATTTTCAATGGTTATTATATGATTGGCATATATTATTTTGCGTCGACCTCATGAGGCATGGTTGATTAACTCAGGTGTGTCCTTTCACTTCACTCCCCATAAGGAGTGGCTCTACGAGTATGAGAAATATGATGGGGGTGAATTTTCAAACGCAGAAAATTCAAGCTAAAGTTGCAAGGTGGAAGTATTAGAACACTTCCGGGTGTTTTTCATATTCTCGCATTGGTCAGAAATCCATTTTTTGTAAGCAATATGGATGATGCAGGTGTAAAAACAATGTTCGATAAATATGCCTACAAGATGGTTCGGGGAGCAGTGGTATCGATGCAAGGAGTTCATATTGGAACTTTGTACAAGCTTTTGGGTAGTACTATTATTGATGGGTGCAACATTTTTGTGGTTCCTGAAAGTGGAGTAGAAAATGTAGTGGTCTCTAGATAAAATACTATGATATGGCATCAAAGACATGGACATATTGGAGAGAAGGGAATTTGAATACTTCATGGTAATGGTATGGTAGAAGGTATGTCTAATTACTATATGGATTTCAATTTCTGTGAACATTACGTATATGAGAAGAATAATCAGGTGAGTCTCCCCTTTGGTGCTACGAGGGTGAAAGGGATATTAGAGCTTGTGCACAGTGATGTGTTTGGACCTGTGTTAGTTCCATCACTGGGTAAGTCTATGTACTATGTATCATTTATAGATGACTTCTCAAGGAATACATGGATATATTTCCTTAGGAAGAAATCTAAAGTCTTTGATAGGTTTAAATAATTTAAGGTTTTGGTGGAAAACCAAACAGAGAAGAAGATAAAGGTGTTGAGGATAGATAATGGTGGAGAGTTCTACAAGGAGTTTGAAGAGTTTTGTAAGAAGTGTAGTATAGCACAGAAAAAGAGTACTCCATACACACCTCAGCAAAATGGATTTTCAGAAAGAATGAACAGGATGTTGATGGAACAGGAAAGAAGCATTGTCAGTCGTGTCGGGTTAGGATAAGAATTCTGGGCAGAAAGCAGTAGAGACCGCATGTTACCAAGTTAATAGATCGCCTTCATCAACATTGGAGGATAATTCTCCATATGAGGTATGGACTAGTAAGAAACCCTCACTTTCACATCTAAGGGTATTTGGTTGTGATGCATATGTACATGTTCCAAAGGAGAAAAGAACCAAGTTAGATAGTAAATATGAAAGGTGCATCTTTGATGGGTATAAGGATGGCTTAAAAGGTTAAAATATTTGGAACCCAGAAACAAGGAAGATTATGTACAACCAAGATGTGGTGTTTAGAGAGGTGAAAGATGTTATTAAACATGAAGTGCTACCAAAGGAACCTGAGAAGATAGAGTTTGAGCTAAAGGAGGAAGAATCATACTCTACAGCTGAACAGGAATCAGAAGATGAAGAGCCAGAAACTCCAGTTGTGAGAAGATCAGTTCGAGAAAGAAGGAAGCTAGAAAGGTATAGTCAATCTTCTTTCTACTCAAATTTTTCTTTATCTATTATTGATGATGATCCTAGAACTGCTAGGGAGGTAGTAGATTCAGAGGATGGAAAACTCTGGAAAGAGGCCATGGTTGATGAATGGAATATTTGGACAAAAATGAGGCTTGGAATCTAGTGGAGTTTCCAGCTAGAAGGAAACCCAATGGAAGAAAATGGATGTTTAAGAAGTAGATGAATGCAAAAGGAAAAGTGGAGAAAGAAAAACCTCGGTTGGTAGAAAAAGGTTATTCCCAAGTGTTGGGAATTGATTTTGGTGATATTTTTTTCTCATGTTTCCAAGGTATCTTCTATTAGATTACTTTTATCTGTTGTTGTTACTTTTGATTTTGAGGTAGATCAAATGGATGTGAAGGCATAATTTCTTTACCAGGATCTAAAAAAAGGTATCTACATGAAGCGACCTAAAGTATTTACACTAAAGGGAAAGAAAGAACTAGTATGATGGTTAAAAAAGTCTTTCTATGGGTTAAAACAGTCACTAAGGATGTGGTATTAGAAATTTAATACATTTATACAGGTACTTGGCTTCACCAGAAGCAAAGCGGATCACTGTGTCTATTTTAAATTAATTGGTGACCGTGTTATTTATCTGGTCTTGTATGTGGATGATTTATTGTTGATTGGAAATTACAAAGAAATTAGCTAGGATTTGAATACCAAATTGTCCTCCAAATTCGACATGCAGAATCTTGGTGCTGCAAACTATATTTTGGGCATAGAAATTAAACGAGATTGGACAAAGAGGAAGCTCTAGTTAAATCAGAGGAAGTATGTCGAGACAATATTGCATAGGTTTAGTATACAGGATAGTAAACTGGTGAAGGTTCCTATTCATGTAGGTGTAAATTTATTTGTTGAATGGTGTCCCGAGACATAACAAGAGGAAGATGACATGTCATATGTTCCATACACAAGTTCTGTTGGTAGCCTGATGCAATGGTTTGTACTAGACCAGAAATTGCACATGCAGTGGGAGTATTGAGATTGTTTATTTCAAAACCAGGGAAGGGACATTGGATTGCTACGAAGCAGGTTTTCAGGTATTTGTGTGGCACCAATGATTATGGTCTATGCTACCAAGGAAGAACAGGATTGAATAGAGTTTTAGACATCCGTGGCTCTATTGATGTAGACTGGGCTAGATATCTGGCTTAGAGAAGATCTACAAGTGGATATGTGTTTAACCTATTTGGAGGTGTAGTCAATTGGATGACCAAGAGACAGTGTGTAGTGGTAATTTCAACTATAGAGGTAGAATGCATGACATGCACTCATGCAAGCAAGGAAGAAATTTGGTTGTAGAGATTTTGTTCAAGTATGGTGTTAGTAAGCGAGCTATAAGGATAGACTATGACATCCAAAGTGAAATTTTATTGGCAAAGAACCCTGCTTATCATTCAAAGACAAACCACATTGATGTTCAGTATCACTTTGTGAGGGATATGGTTGAGGAAAAAAAGGTGTTTCTAGTGGACTCTTTGAAGAATGTTGCAGATGCATTGATGAAGTTTGTGAGCACTGAGAGCTTTTCTTGGTGTAGAAAACTAATGGTTGTTTCAGGGGGTGGACCAATGATTAAGTTCTCTTGTGACTCCCTGTGTGGAAAATAAAACAACAGGTGGGAGAATGTTGGGTGTGTGTTATATTCTTTCCATGACTAGTCACACATGCGGGGGGGTCACAAGGGGGGCGTTAGCCCCCCATATTAGTTGCACCTAGTGTAGTAGGGGGGCGGTATCCCCCCCCCCCGGGAAAAAAAAATTGGACCCTATATTAGGTGGGTGGACCTACCTATGGTTTTTCGCATGGGTTTTCCACATGGTTTTGGGCATGATGGTTTTTTGCCCATGGTATTTTGTAGATCCAGTCAAGGGAACTATGGTTATGTTCTATTCCAGGGTCAATGGATTGGGGTTTATGAATGCTTCAGCATGTATGTATATGTATTGTAACATTGAAAGGAAAATAATGAAAAATCAATATGGTAGTCCTGGTTTTGGGATCCAGGGGAAAATATCTATGTATATTTGTTTTATGTTTTATGTTCTTGTCATTGTTTATTTTATGTTTTTAGACTTCGTATGCAGGTAATTTTTTTACAGGGTTAAAACCTACAAATATCACATCTTAGTTAGCCCTATGGAAAGGGTTATAAGGAAGCGTTTCAAGTTTCTTAGAAATGTTGCCACATCTATCAAGTTTGACTATTTAATATCATCTCCAACCTCAAAAAGGAAGTAGTATATGGAATCTTGTTCTTCACTTTGTTCATCACTTTCAAGGACGAGAATGTATGGGTTATTTACAGTGGTTCCTCCAAACATATGATGGGAGAATGTAGTCAACTTCAAAATCTAAAGGAAAATCCATTAATTCAATCTAACTTGGAGACAAGAAGAGCTATCTAGTGAAAGGGATAAGATATACCTCATTGGAGCTCTAATTTGGTGGAAGCATTCACCTCAACAATATTTTATATGTTCCAAGTTTAAAGAAAAACTTACTTTTATTTCTTGTCTAGAGCATAAGGGTGATAGAGTTGCTTTTATTGATAGAAAAGTTTTGATTTAGGGAAAGGGCTCTAGTATTGAAGAAGTTAGGGTGATTGGGATTTGTGAGGGGACATTATATAGACTTTTTACACCTCTATCTCATGCCCTAGTCCACTTGGATGTGATATTTTCCAAACTATGGCATAGAAGGTATGAACATCTTCATTATAATATTTTTCTATCTCTAAGTCAAATGGTCAATGGGATCCTCGAATTTAAGGAAGAACATGAAGGGACCTATAAGGGATGTGCTCTAAGAAAGAACATAAAGAAGCCATTTGCAAGAAGTGATACCAAATATAAGGATGTTTTAGATTTCATCCATTCAAATGTATGTGGACCTATGGAAGTCAAGTATCTTGGTGGGAATCAATTTTATGTAACCTTCATTGATGGTTTCTCAAGGAAAACTTGGTTATACCTCCTCGAGAACAAAGATGAGGTATTTGAAAAGTTTCAGGAGTTCAAGAATGAAGTGGAGAATCTAACCAAGATAAAGATAAAGACTTTCAGTTCAAACAATGGTGTAGAATACACCTCCAAAGAACTGATAGCTTTCTACAAGGAAGCTGGGACCAAGACGAAGCTTGTCATTCCCTATAATCCTGAACAGAATGGCGTGGCTAAAAGGAATAATGGAACTATTGAAAAATGTGTCAAGGCCATGCTTCATGATCAAGATATCCCTCAATTTCTATGGGGACAAGCATGCATGAAAGCCATTTACCTTGAAAATTGAAGTCCTCACAGAATCCTGAACAACATGACTCTGGAAGAAGCATTTACAGGAAAGAAGTCAAGTGTATATCACGTTTGAAAATTTGGGTGTCCTACGTACATTCATATACCTAAGGACAAGAGAAATAAGTTGGATCCATTAGAGAAATTTTGAGATCTAAAATGGGCCTCCTAAGGAATACTATAAACTAATAGTGGAAATAATAAAATAAGATTACATTACATTACCAAATTTTAGAGGGAGAAAAGAAAAAACTACTTTTTCAACACGTATTTTCAACTTGTTTCCATACCGTTTTACTCAAATTTTGGCCTCGAATGCACTTATTGGATGTCAAATTTAATTCCTCATCAAAGGATTACCCATGTTGCATACTTTCGATGGACCTTGCCACACAAAAAAATGATAAATACATGAAAAACATGATTACAATAATGTTTTTTTTTTCATGTATTTATCATATTTTGTGTAGCAGGGTCCATCGAAAGTATGCAACATGGGTACTCCTTGGATGAGGAATTAAATTTTGCATCCAACAATTGCTCCCACTTGAAATTTAAGTAAAATTCTAGGGAGCTAAATTAAAAATACAAGTTGAAAAGTAGTTTTTTTTTTAATCTTTTTACTTTTTTACTCCGAAAATGGTGAATCATTCCCCATGGTTGAAATAATCATCTTGAATATTAATTGTTCTTATAAGGTTGATCTTGGTTGTACATTTCTGTTTTGAGGCCTATTTATACCTCAAATTTTTTCTAATTCTACCAATCTAAAGGGAATCTTTGTTGGGTATAGTGATTCATCAAAGGTGTATAGAATCCATGTTAAGGAGGATCACTGAATTGAAGTAAGCAAGGATGTCATCTTTGTTGAGAGCATAGCTTACAAGAAATTGAAGGATTTTCTGGTTGACTCTAATGAAGAAGAAATACCTATCTTTGAGGATATCTAAAGGGATAATGATGGTCAAGACCATACATCTACTGAAGAAGATATTGAAGGTCTGAGTGAGTTGATACAACAAGTGATTATTCCAAAAAATTGAAAGAGCCCTACTTGGTTGAGAAATACTCTACAAGAAGCAGAAGGACATACGACATCATGGACCTTTAGGGAAAGTAAAATACCAAAGAGGCGTTCTTGGTATGTTTCATATATGAAATAGTTTATTGAAATGGAACCTTCCTCCTATGAATATGCAGCTAAACATCAAGAGTGGAGGAATGCAATGCAGCAAGAATACCAATCCATAATGAAGAATGATGTTTGGAAGATTGTCCCAGGGCCAAATGACAAGTATATAGTCACTTCAAAATAGATTTACAAGATAAATCATGTTGCAAATGGGAGAATTGGTAAATACAAACCAAGGTTTGTAGCAAGAGGCTTCTCACAGAAAGAGGAGATTGATTACAAGGAAATATTTGCTCCCATAGCTAGATATACAATAATAAGATCACTTGCTTCATTAGTTTCTACTATGGGATGGAACATCCATCAAATGGATGTTAAGGCAACTTTCTTGAATGGGACCATTGATGAGGAGGCTTGCATTGAGCAGCCTCAAGGATTTGAAATAAATCAAAGGGAGACTCATGTCTACATGATGAAGAAATCTCTATGTGGATTAAAGCAAGCACCAAGGGATTGGTATGCAAGAATGGATTCATACCTATTTAGACTTGGTTTTACCAAGAGTGTTGCAAATCCTAACCTAGATATCATGGTGGTCTAGGGTGAACCATTCATTTTACTCTTGTATGTGGATCATTGACTAGTCATAGGTGTAGATCATTAGATTTGGTAATTCAATAAGAAGTTAGAAACTGAGTTCAATATGAAGGATCTTGGGTTTATGCATTATTACTTGGGACTAGAAGTATGGCAGAAGTCAGGTGAGATATATCTTGGTCAAGTTAAATATGTGATTAAGATAATTTAGAAGTTTCACATGATGGATAGCAAGCCTATGATGACTCATATGATAACAAATTTAAAGAAGTTTGGAGTTTAGAGTCTATTCTAGTGGATCCTACTTGCTACAAAGAGTTGAGTGGGTCCTTGACGTATCTAGTAAATAGGAGACCAGACATTCGTTTTGCAGTAAATGTCCTCGGTCAGTTTCATATGGAGCCAAAACATGATCATTGGATTACAGCCAAGCATATCCTAAGATATTTTCATGGAACCTGTTGTGGCCACAAGCAACCCCCATTTCTTATTTAGTGTTATTACTAATACTAAATAAGTGGGGACCCTTAGTCAAAAATCCAAAAAAATGAATTAGTGCTTTTTTTTTAAATAAAACCTACCATCATAAACTTAGGAAAATACCTTGAGAAATCTAAAATTGCTTAAGTTTCATGATGAGGAAAGAAAAAATCACTCCTTAAAGAATATCGCATCACATGCCTTAGAAGCGCACTTATATTAGAAAACCTCAAAAACGCCGATATGCGATGTCGCATATCGCAAAATCGCATTTCGCATAAAATACATCAACATTTCGATATAGTGATATTGCGATATAGCGATATTGTGATCAAGTGATATCGCGATCAAGCAATATCGTGATATTGCGATCAAGCAATATCGTGATATTGCAATCAAGAAATATCGTGATATTGCGATAAAGCGCTAAAGCGACCTTGTGACAGAGCAACACAGTGATATTGTGATAATGCGATGCAGTGATCTGCGATGTTACGAATCAAATCGCATAATCACTCCATCGCAAAATCTTTCGGCTCATTATTCAAGAAAGCTTTTTTATAAACCGAGACTTGGTTATGCGCTTTAATGCTAATTAATGAAGTAATTGCCAGTTGTTAAGGAAATATGGTTTTGTGTTTATCGAAGAGCCAGTTCACGTAAGGTGGTATATTTTTTGCATGTCTTTGGCATTTAAAGCTTTCCCGTCACTGTCCTTATCATTACTCTCACCCCACTTGTAAACTGCAGGAACGAAGAACAAAAATATTATACAATGCAGTATACAGAAACTATGAGGAAGAAAGGCAAGGTTCCGATGTCTAAAGATAAAATGGCGCCCATGTACACAGGCACCACATGCAACAGAGACGCGAGTATTCCCACCTAGGAAGGCATGTATAATCTAGTTGAAGAAGAGAATCCTAAGGTAATGAGATTCACGGCTGCTGCAAGTTCACAGAGGTCTTCTGAAGCATTAGTTGCAGATTTAGCTTGTTCATTCCTGTACCGAATAGAGGCAAGGCCCAAAATGCTCCCCTACATAGATTGGCTAAAAGGATACTGGACAGCGGATAAAAACAGACAGTTTAGCACTCAGGGTCAAGAACTTAATGGACCATTATCTTCACAAAATTTCAGCTTCTCATCCGATAAAAGAAAGCACGCAAGAGGCGAAAATCGCACCAAGGAAGCCCGGATCAAGAAACAGAGGCAGTCCCCGATGCGCGATTAGCGCCTAGCGCTAATCGCGCATCACTAGGTAAAAATTCTCGAAATGGAAAGCTCCTAATTGCTCAGCTACCTATAAGCCCCAGAAATTCGGAAAAGTATATTAAAGATAAAAGGTAAAACTTGAATCCGAAAATCAGTGGTAATGGTCAGAAATATCATCAAAGTACTCAGTAAAACTACATAGTCAATGTATGATTCTCGAAAGCAACATAAATTCTGCTGAAAAGATGGTGACAGCTCTTGCTGATTCCATTTTTACAGCACAGTTAAAGGCTGAAGTTGGAAAACCGACTCTTCTCAAGAAAATGTTGAATGCTTGCGACGTTAAGGAGTAGATACAGAAATAGTTAGATTTTAGATTTAATTTTAGAAATAGTTTTACTTTATTTTGCCTAGAAAAAGGACGCTCATTTAAACTGTATCCTAAATTTTTGTAATAAGTTATTTTTAGATGTAGTTAGTAGTATTTAAACCTTTCTCATGCATTTAGAGAAGGGTCCAGAAATTTATCAAAAACTTGTCCTCAGAACATGCACTTTTGCACCCTCCGAGGAGGTTTTGATGAATGAATGGAACAGGATTTATTGATTTTTGCATTTAATATATGCTACTGATGTTGCACTTTTGTACTCTTAGTGGATGTTGGATTGAGAAGAGATAAATCGTTATCGCTTGAAGCTCATGAGTAGAACTAGTTATAAATGGTACTTCTATCTCTTAACTATTTCTATTTCCTGTGTTAAAGTGACATTCAAGTTCAGTTGTTTATATGTTAATGCGTGAATTCCTGAGTTATCATTTGGCACTTTTGTACGGTGATAGCTATTTATTTATGCTTAATGTATGAATAGCTTATTATGCAATATGCTTTTCACAACTGTTTCGCGTAAAATTTTATGCGTAGTGGTTAATCTATATTGAATTATTTTCTTATAGCAGTTGAATAATCTTTATTACCAATTGTTATCTGAAATCATTTTAGATCGCATAACAGAAAGATTACACCCGGGTTAGTATAGACTTAGATATTTCTATTTATTAGAATACAATAGCATGTCATTAGATTAAAGTTAGAATTAGATCATTTTAATTAGGAACCCTTAGATCAGAAATATCAAATTCTACACACACACACTCATATATTGGGAAACTGGTCCCATATCCCCAGTCGGACCCACTATACCAAACGGAAAAGTAGCTGCCAACCAAGGTCCAGACCGAGCGAGTATCCCCCTTGTTGCTGACCCGATTTTCGGGGCTTCAACATATTTGGCACTAGAAGGAGGGCCTCGAACTATGAATGGCAAGTGAGTCCAAATCAAAATACCATTCTGAGAATAAATCGCCCTCACCATCTCTCCCGACTTCTCCACTACATTTAGGATCTTCAAATCCACAGTCAGAAGTCGTAGGATCAACAGCCGCTGCTACAAACCCTGACATTTCAGAACAATCTATTTTTGGACCTCCTAAAGTTGAATCTCTGATTCACAAACTTCAGGGATTTTCTATATCTCCTCAAAGATTTGATAAATCTCAAGGCAGCATGACTTCCCAATATAACCTTGCTCATCCCTTAACCAGATTAAAGAGCGAAAATTTTAGTGTTCAACCAACTAAATTACCTCTACCCACTAGAAAGAGAGCAAGGAAAGCACCTAAAGGGTCCGATAGCGAGACTCTTTCACCGTCATCATCCATCTCAACTTCCTCACCGCGAAGTCAACCATCCATTCCACCACTTCAGACGATTGTCCACCAGCCTACTAGTACTTCTACATCTCCTTCTCAATCATCTGGAGTTATAATACCCTCATTTCCTCAACCTCAGGGATCATCTTTTGCACTTCCTTCTGTTAGTGGATCAACGATGGCCCAATCTCCTTGGAACAACCCAGGGGCAGTCTCGATGCCTGCGCCCTTGAGTCAACTGCCAACCCATCCTGAAAAATGGTTGCCTAAGTTTAATCCTGAAGAAGGCATGCTAGCGGAAGAGCATATTAATAACTTTATGTTATCCATAAACCTTATCGAAGTTACTAATGAAGATGTTGTTGTTTTACTTTTCCCTTATACTCTTTACGGAACAGCCGGATCATGGTATTTTTCATTACCATCTGGATCTATTACTAGTTGGGATATCTTCCAGGAACAATTCCTCATTAAATTTGGTGATGATACGTCAACGGCGACGTTGATCAGTGACTTGTCAAACCTTAGGGCTCGTTAGAGTCGGTCTTGTCAGTCCTCCATCAGAGATTAAAACTCTTTCTGCATCTCATTTTTAGGTGTCTCACTCCATTCACTCAGCTGCATTCCGCTAGAGGCATGCCATAATCTGACGGAAGGGTCTTGTCAGTTCATTCCCCTCATGTCTTGTACCCTGCTGGCTTAGGTATTTTCATCAAAGTTATTAAAATCCATGACAGTCAATGTTTGATCTTTTTAATGGACAAGACTCATTTCAGTCATTAGGTCTAGGGTTTGCAAATTGTTGTTCTCAAAGTGCTTCAATAATACTTGCAGGCCAGAGGAAGGTTCAATAATTCACTCAAATGATGTTTCTGAGCAAGAAAAGATGAATTTTGGAAAAATGAGAGATATTTTTGTCCACAATAGGCCAAGGAAGAAAAACCTCCCTCACTTTTTACACAGGTGTCATGGTTTTAGAGAAATGTCAAAAATACAATTGCCTCAGGAGAATTGATGCACCTCTAAAGTGACCTTGGGAAAATCAAGTTTTCTCCTAGCTTGGTTAGCCAAATGACTTTCTTTATGAGTAAATTGATAACTAGACACAAAGATATTTCCAATGAGCTATCATGAGCTCCATTTTGAGTTTAGGAACACCTTCAAATGTTGACTACAACAGCACTCTGCCTTGAGGCAGCTTCATTTGGCACATTTTGACCAGTCTTGGGATATTTGATTTTTGATAGGGAAAATGAATTCCAAATTGAAAAAATCAAATTTTGTTGGAAAGTAGACTCAAAGACCTTTCCAAAGAGCTATCCTACACCCAATTTGGACACTAGGAAGGTCTCCCAAAGGCTCTTGCAAAAAGGCGTGGCGCACAGAGGGAGCTCGGTGCATTGGGAGAAATTTTCCAGTGTAAATTTACACTGGCGCGGCGCACATGGGAGGCGCAGCGCACTGGGCTAAAGGGTCTGAAATTCATTGAAATCTTCCTCCAAATTGAAAATTCTTCATTCCACAATTAGGTAAAGCCTCCATTTTGGTGTTTCATCCAATTTTGTGCTAGGGTATGGTGGTTTGTGGATGCTAATGATTGAAACAAAAATTCAACCCTTTCATTTTGAATTTCTCACATGTGAACTGCTGCCTAGGGTTTCAAAAAATTTTCGCCACCAAGGTTAATCTTTTCCATTATTTCTCTTGTCCTTAATTCCCTTTGTTCCTTGACTCCATTGTTCCCCATCCCCTAAAGTTACTAAACCCCTATCCTAAATTCCCTTTCCCAAAACTTTCAAAGGTGAAACCCTAAACCCTATCCCACACATAAAACCCCTCAAACCCTCCTATATTTCCCAAACAAATCTCTCCCAATAGTCCCTAATCCCTCACTATTTCCCTCCCCTTACTGTCCCTCATGTCATTATTTTCTCTTGGTGACAAAGGTCAAGCACATCATCAAAGGCATTACAAGACAGTGTGACATATCAACACCTATTTGTCCAAGACAGTTTGTCCACCAGCAGACATGACATCTGATCCGTCATATGATCATGAAGAAGAGACACACAGTGATTCGCCAATAGAGGTACATGCACCCAGGAGGCCTCATAGAGGTGGCAAAACATCCGTGAAGACCAACAGGCTGCCCAACGAAGCCTAAATGAGAGGACACCCATTCAGCAGGAGATAGAGGTTGATCGAGAGATTTGGCTCAAGAGGATAAACATCCACTTAGAGAAATCTGTTGGCGAAAGTGACAAGGACAAAGCATTATTGAGGCATATGGTTTATCACTACAGGGCACGAAACATGAGTTCAAAGGCTCGGATAAGGAATTTGAAGGCGAAATTGAGGAGAGAGACAAAAAGACAAAAGAGGCAAAAAGAGCAAGATCGACTCCGAATCTTGGCTGAAGCCTCTGAGTCCCAGCATAGCACTTCATAGAGAACCTCCAGCCCAAATTTCAAAAAAATTGGAGCAATTTTGGTCATTTGACAAATTTTTGTGCACAAAACAGGGTTTTTCTCCCTGTGCTTCGCGCCAATGGCGCGGCGCTTATGATAGTGAGCTCCAAATCACGAAAGGTTTACATTTTTGGATTCATCATGAAAAATCATGACTGCTGGTGCATGGCCAAGACGTTTGGGCAAGTTTTGAGTCCCCGGGAGGTGAAAAACACTCAAACAATGACCTCTCTGCCCCTATTTTGACACACGGGAAGGAGTCTTGGGAGATTGAAGTTTTGGAGGGGTAAATGAGCACCAAAGTTAGAAATTCCACTTGTTTTGGAAGGTAGACAAGTATGGCTTTCTAACAAGCACACTTGGGCATAATTTGGACTTCGGAAAGTACCTAAAAATCACCTCCAAAGTGGCACTATGCATATAGTTTTGGGCGCGGCGCACAGAGAACCAAAGGCCAAAATCACGTCCGCTCCGTGACATTTCGATTCGCGACCTTCTCCAAGTGGGCCCGCTCGTTTACACTACATTTTTCTCGGCACCTAAGGCAAAGTTTAAAAATTATTTTCACTGAAGGTTGGCTTCTATCCAAGTGGCAAAGGAAGACGAGCAATCACCCAAACAGTTTGTCATTTTTGAAACGCTGCACCTGTCACTAATGGTTGGCTTTCCATTTACAGTTTGTAATGATTTGAAAAACTCCCCAACTTTGGGTCGTTCCATTTCCCAATGGAAAAGTCTATTTATTGTATGTAAACCATTTGCAAAGGGTTGGTTGTAATTTCTGGGAGACTGTGGGAGAGAAACTCAGCTACTCATTGTATATTTTGACAGAGAATTAATGAAAGGCAGCGGCTCTGGTTCATGAGATTCATGTGGTGTGAGTGTAGGAAATGTATTCTCTTTATGTTTCATATGTATTTCGTTATGTTTTACAGTTCAATCATTCATTTCCAGTGAAATTTTTTAAGTAGGATAAGGTAGAAGTCATGTTTATTGCTCTGCCTTTGGGAAAGTTTCACGTTCTGTGTTCTTCTTCTGTTGAAAAGGATTCATGTGTTTATTCCCTTTTCACCCTTTTAAACAATCTTTCCATTTCGCATTATTTCAAATTTAATTACTATACTTTCCGCCTGTCTTGCCTCACAAAGTAATATGTGCCTTTGTGTTAAATTCTCTGCTTATGATGTTCGTTGGTCCCATACATCCCAGAAACTCAGTCATTTATCAAAAATCGCCTCTTGTTTCCATATTTATTTACCTAGCCTAAATCAATATTTCATTTTGAGTCATCTCAGACTTTATTGTGTATTTTTACTGAGTGTGACCTGGAGAGAGCCCTCTCTTATTCTGGTAGGGCTAGCTACCAGACTGAGCGTGGTTTGTGGTTACTTTGAATTTTGCCTTCCTTCAGCCTAAGGTAGATTTAGGTGCTAACAAGGCCCAACCAAAAGAACCCATCAAAGATTTCAATTCACATTTCAATAAACTTTTAAACAAAATTCCTACTACTTCTAAGCCTAGTGAAGAAGTGAGAAGTGGATGGTATATCATCGCTTTACCATCAAACATAGTAATCTTTGTGGACAGGGCTAATAAAACAACTTTAGCCGAAAATATGAAAGAAGCCATAGCAGTAGAGAAATGTATAATAGCCCTAGAAAAGAAATCAGCGATAGAGGAACGGAAATCCAAGAAGGTTACCTTTAAAGAAGATCCCAAGAAAAAACAATCAAAAGATCCTTTTGATTTAGAAGGATTGCAAAAAATTTTGAAGACCATGTCTAAAGAGATGGTCGACATTAAGAAACAAGTGGCAGAAACTTCATCAAAAAATCCCTACAGAGCTTTTAAGAGAAACCCTTCAACTGATTCAACGACTCCCAATGCTATTACAAGTGCTGATTCCAAGGAAGAAGAGGAGGAAATTGCTACTGAAGGGAAAACCGATGAAGAAGAAGTTGTAGAGTTACAAGGAATGTGGGATTTCATCCTCCCATAAGAAGAGGATCAAGAAGCATTCTCGGTTAGTACACATAGTAGAAATCAACTTGACCCTCCTCAAACTATCCCTAAGCCAAAGAGCGCAAGCTCGGTGACGATAAAGTCGCAGCCAAGAAAACAACACCTAAATCGACTCAAACCAGCCCAGTCCAAACAGATTCGTCTACTCCATCTAAAAAGTTGATCGTTTCAGACAAAATGGAATACAATACTATAGAATACATGAAAAAGACTCGGGCCAACATCACTCTTTATGAATTGAGTAAGTTAAAGCACCAGCAAAAGATAATTTTGAAAGAATTACATGTTGTGCCAGTTGCATCTTTTCCTGCCGCTGTAATTTCTCAAGCTTCCCTTGATATGGGACGGCCTCCGACTAATGTGATTAAAAAGATTGATCCAAATGACGTCGCATTAATTGGAGGTAGATCGAGATCTCATACTCCCCCCTTTCTTCTTACTTATGAAATTTTCAATAAAAATGTGCATAATTTCTTAGTGGATTCGGGAGCTTCATCGAATATTTTGCCAAAGTCAATATGTACAAAATTGAACGTTCAACCGCAGAAGTATGTTGTGCGCATAGTCCAGCTAGATCGATCGCAAGTCGAAGTAATTGGAGAATTAAATCAGGTTACCATAAGGTTGTCATCCAACCCAAAGGTATGTCATGTTATCAACATTATAGTTGCTGACATTCCAAAATTTTATGGCTTAATTCTTACCAAGGATTGGTCAAAAAAACTTCATGGATACTTCGCAACTGATTGGTCGCACATGTGGCTGCCCTAAAATGGTAAACCAAATCAAATAAAAGTTGAACGAGAACGACATCAGAAATGCATAGTAACGGAGCTAGAGGGAGAAAATGAACCAGTAGCATATAACAATAGCATTATTGGCAATTACTCAGTAGATTCTTTCCTAGGAAATTTTAATGCTCACACGTCACCTTACTTAGAACATTTTGTTTTATCTCAAGTCAAAATTTTTTCCCAAACAGATAGTTCTAAATGTATCAATTTTTTAGATAGTCCTGTAAATAGGTCTTTATTTTGGAAATTATTTTTTGATGGTTCTAAATCTAACGAAGGAGCAGGAGCAGGATGTGTGCTAGTTAGTCCAGAAGGAGATAAAACTATGTTAACTTGCAGACTCGAATTTGATTGTGCCAACAATACTACAGAATATGAGGCTTTAGTCCAAGGGTTGTACAAAGCAATCGGATTAGACGTCAAATACCTTCAAGTTTTCGGAGACTTTGAGATTGTAGTCAGACAGGTACGTAATATTATACATTGCTTATCAGGTCATTTAAAACATTATCAATCTTTAGTTCAAGATCTGACTGAGCACTTTATAGCATTTATTATTTCATCAATTCCTAGACTCCAGAATGCAAGTGCAGACCTTTTAGCTAACGTAGCTTCTAAACTTATCCCTTCAGAATATTTTATTCCAGATAGATTCTCCATAGAATTAATATTTAGACCTTCTATTCTTGATAACATTACAAATTGGAGAATATTCAACGACGATCCTGATATCGTGAGTTTTCTCACATCTGAAGGATCCTATGCCAATTAAATAATTAACAAAGACCAACATGATCGACAATTGCAACAAGATAGCACTAACAATGCTATACCTAAGTCAGTAGTCAAATTAGAAGACCTTTATGATTTGAAAGATCGTTTAAAAGATCTATTAATTCAAAACTCCAAAGTTTAACTTTGAACTATGAATTAGTAAATCTAGGAACTGATGCCAAACCACAAAACGTCAATCTAGGCCTTAACGTAGCTCCCGAAGAAAAATTAGCATATATCTATCTTTTGAGACAATACAAAAATGTTTTTGCTTGGAACTATGATGAACCTAAAACGTATGACACTTCTATCATCCAGCATACTATTCCAATGATTGACAATGAAAAACTAGTTCAACAAAAGTTGAGAAAAATCCATCCCAATATAGAAAACCATATCAAATCTGAACTCAACAAGCTATTGAAAGCCAAAATAATCTTTCCCGTTCGACATTCCAAATGGGTCTCCAATATGGTTCATGTTAGAAAGAAAACAGAGATATAAGAATCTGTATTGACTTTCGAAATTTTAATAAAGCCTTCCAAAAGGATAATTTTCCTTTGCCTCCTATGGAACAAATTTTGCAGGCAGTCGCTGGGTCATAATTAATGTCCTTTTCAGATGGATTTTCAGGATACAATCAAGTGTTGGTACATCCGGATGACCAATTAAAAATAACATTTAGAACCAAATGGGGCACCTACGCATATCAAAAAATGCCTTTTGGCATGATCAATGCTTGTGCCACATTTCAGAGAGCCATGGACATTGCATTCAAAGGTTTAGTTAATAAGTCTGTAGTAATCTATTTGGATGATATGACTATCTATTCCAAGAGACGAAGCAACCATCTCAGAGATTTAAAACAAATCTTCCAACGTTGTTTAAGGTATGGAATTTCACTTAACCCAAAAAAATCCTTTTTCACATTTAGTGAAGGAAAACTTCTAGGATTCATAGTGTCAAAATCTGGAATACACATTGATCCTGACAGAATCAAAGAGATTTTTGAAATATCCCTACCTCACAACAAAAAAGCCATGCAATCTTTCCTTGGTCAAATCAACTTTGTAAAGAGATTCATCCCAGATTTTTCAAGAATTGTGTCTCCTTTACAGGCAATGATAAAAAAGAACTCAAACTTCAAATGGGGCCAAGACGAGTATGAGGCATTCAATCTGATCAAACAAGCAATTGTGAATGCTCCATCTTTAGCAACTCCAAATTTTTCAGAGCCTTTTATTTTATATACATTTGCCTCTGACAAATCATATGCAGCGATACTTACTCAAGCAAATCAAGATAAGGCAGAAGCCCTGATTGCTTTCTTCTGTTCAAATTTACAGGGGGCTGAATTAAATTATTCAGATGTGGAGAAACAGGCTTATGCTATTTTCAAAGCAATCAAATATTTCAGACCCTTTTTACTCAAAACCCATACGAAAATCATTGTACCGTTTCCAACGGTAAGGAATATTTTAGTGCAAAAAGATGTGGGTGAAAAAAGAGCCAATTGGTTCACTGCCTTACAGGAATATGATGTAGAAATCAAACCAGCAAGCATTGTAAAAGTTCAAGGCTTTTGCAAAATGTTGGCCGGAGCATCGCTGATATCTGAAATTCCATCTGCAGACATACAAGTATATGAGGTAAGCCTAAATGATAATGAGTCATTATATGCCAATATCATTTATTATCTAAAGAATGGATATGCTCCTTCATACCTCGATCATACCAAGAAAAGAGCTCTAAGGTTGAAAGACAAACAATATCAACTCCTAAATGATATTATTTTTAGAATAAATTATGATTCTGTTCTCCTAAGATGTCTTGAGAAATTTGAAGCTGAAAAAGTTTTGTAGGAACTCCACGATGGGCCAGCAGGCGGACACTATGTTGGAGACACTACTGCACATAAAATCTTACGCGCGGGCTATTATTGGCCCACATTATTCAAAGACTCACACAATTACGTGAGGAATTGCCAAATCTGCCAAACCGCTGCGGGAAACAGAAGAAACCTTCTTTGCCACTATAGCCGGTCAACATTGAACAACCTTTTGATCAGTGGGGATTAGACATAATAGGTGAGATCGTTCCTCACTCTTCTAAGCAGCATAGGTATATTCTTACAACAACAACTTACTTTATTAAATGGGTAGAAGCAGTTCCACTCAAGACGGCTAATGCTGAACATATCATTGAGTTCATAGATCAATTTATAATCACCAGGTTTGGGTTGCCTTCCGCTTTAATGTTTGACAATGCATCATACTTTTCTTGAAATGCAATGACTGAGTTTGCACTTAAAAGAGGTTTCAAACTTAAATATTCTGCCAATTATTACCCACAGGGGAATGGTTTAGTTGAATCTACAAATAAAAACCTAATCAAGATTATCAAACGAACAGTTGACCAAAATCATAAAAATTGGCATAAGTCCTTAATATATGCTTTATGGGCAGAACGAATAACGCAAAAAGCCTCCATCGGCACTTCTCCATTCAATTTAGTTTATGGAAAAGAAGTGGTTCTCCCGACTCATTTAGCCATTCCCTCACTGTCTTTAGTTCAATATATTGATGAAGTACCAACTTCCTCCTTACAACTGAGGCAAATGGAAATAATTAAGTTAGAAGAACAACAAGAACAGGCCAAAAGAACTCACGCTCATCATCAAGCATTAGTAAAATTTTCTTTTGATTCAAACATAATAACCAGAAAAGATTTTCAGATGGGAGATATGGTTTTAAAATGGGACAAGGCCCATGAGGAAAAAAGGAAACATACAAAATGTCAATGAATGTGGCTTGGTCCTTTTCAAATTGTAGAAGTCATAGGTTCGTCCACTTTTATGTTGCAGGATTTAATAGGAAAAATAGATTCTTTACCTGTTAACGGACAGATCCTTAAGAAATATTTTCCTTAGAAGATCACTCTTCTATTTTGTAGATTAGATTTTTTATACCAGTTGTGAATGGTTACATTAGGCATTTACGAAAAAGACACCAATTTTCTTTCAGATTTTGATCTTTCGCTTGTATAAATAGCAAATCTTTTGGAAAATTGATCTTTATTATAGAAAGATACAGTTAAAGACTCTAGCCTAGATATGATACTAGTTTCAACTTCATAAAATTTGATGAAAACAACCTTTAGTGAGAACTTGTTTTATATTAGTGCAATGAAAGGTATCAATAACAAAATAAAGATTCTTTGTAGAACAGCGCTTTCCCAAAACTCTATTATTGTCGTCCAAAGCTATCTTAAGGAAACAATGACTTCCTCCCTACTAAGGAAATCACAACTTTAAGAGGAACAATCCAAGAATACACTTTATCTTAAAGAGTGAGAGGTCTCATCACGAGTCGGCTTATCATAATCATAGATATTATAACTTGTTGACTTTGCCAATATTGCATACCACAACAGGGCAATGAATCAAGATTATTGCAATCAAAAGACAAGGGGTCTCATCACGAGCCAACTTGTTCAGCAAAGTTATAAATCAAGTGAATGACTGTGTCATAAATTGGCTATCAAACCAAGACATTGCTCTTTAAGAGTAAAATAAAATCAAAGCAACAAGTGTGGATGTAGATTCTTCTTTGGGAATTGTAGGTTTCTTTAAGTGGGATACAGGATCATTGCTGGGTAACAGGTAACCCTGTCGAGGCTATGAACACCTGGTGGAAGCAGAGGCTCTACCTACGACAAATGAGCATATTTAAAACTGGTTTACAGAGAAGACTTTGTTTTATCTTTATAAACCAAGTAATGGCTGATGTAAATACAAAGACTAGCTTGAGGAAGCAAATAATCAAAGTTGAAAATAGTTGAAACAAAATATCATTGACAGGTTAAAGCATAATGTACTTTATCTTTCTATAATAAAGTTTAACTTTCTGGAAAATTTTCAGTTTTGAAAGTTTAGAAAATTCAAAAGAAAGACAGAGATAACTAGTTCTTCCAAGTGAATCGCCAATTGTTGTGGCCACCAACAACCCCCCTTTATTATTTAGTGTTATTACTAATACTAAATGAGTGGGGACCCTTAGCCAAAAAATCCAAAAAAATGAATTAGTGCTTGTTTTTTTTTAATAAAACTTACCATCATAAACTTAGGAAAATACCTTGAAAAATCTAAAAAAGCTTAAGTTTCATGATGAGGAAAGAAAAAATCAATCCTTAAATAATATCGCATCACATGCCTTAGAAGCACACTTATATTAGAAAACCTCAAAAACGCCGATATGTGATGTCGCATATCGCAAAATCACATTTCACATAAAATACATCAACATTTCGATATAGCGATATTGCGATATGGCAATATTGTGATCAAGCGATATTGTGATCAAGCAATATCGCAATATTGCGATAAAGCGCTAAAGCGACCTTGCGACAGAGCAGCACAGTGATATTGTGATATTGTGATGCAGCGATCTACGATGTTGCGAAGCAAATCGCATAGTCACTCCATCGCAAAATCTTTCGGCTCATTATTCAAGAAAACTTTTTTTATAAACCGAGACCTGGTTATGCGCTTTAATGCTAATTAATGAAGTAATTGCCAGTTGTTAAGGAAATATGGTTTTGTGTTTATCGAGGAGCCAGTTCACGTAAGGTGGTATATTTTTGCATGTCTTCGGCATTTAAAGCTTTCTCGTCACTATCCTTATCATTACTCTCACCCTACTTGTAAACTGCAGGAACGAAGAACAAAAAGATTATACAATGCAGTATACAAAAACTATGAGGAAGAAAGGCAAGGCTCTAATGTCTGAAGATAAAATGGTGCCCATGTACACAGACACCGATGCAACAGAGATACAAGTATTCACCTGGGAAGGCATGTATAATCTAGTTGAAGAAGAGAATCCTAAGGTAATGAGATTCACGGCTACTGCGAGTTCACAGAGGTCTTATGAAGCATTAGTTGCAGATTTAGCTTGTTCATTCCTGTACCGAATAGAGGCAAGGCCCAAAATGCTTCCCTACACATATATGGCTAAAAGGATACTGGACAGCGTGGATAAAAACAGACAGTTTAGCACTTAGGGTCAATAACTTAATGGACCATTATCTTCACAAAATTTCAGCTTTTCATCCGATAAAAGAAAGCACGCAAGAGGCAAAAATCACACCAAGGAAGCCCGGATCAAGAAACAGAGGCATTTCCCAATGCGTGTTTAGTGCCTAGCGCTAATCGCGCATCGCTGGGTAAAACTTCTCGAAATGGAAAGCTCCTAATTGCTTAGCTACCTATAAGCCCCAGAAATTCGGAAAAAGTATATTAAAGATAAAAGGTAAAACTTGAATCCGAAAATCAGTTGTAATGGTCAGAAATGTCTTCAAAGTACTCAGTAAAACTACATAGTCAGTGTATGATTCTCGAAAGCATCATAAATTCTGCTGAAAAGATGGTGACAGCTCTTACTGATTCCCTTTTTACAACACAGCTAAAGGTTGAAGTCAGCCAACTGACTCTTCTCAAGAAAATGATGAATGCTTGCGACGTTAAGGAGTAGATACAAAAATAGTTAGATTTTAGATTTAATTTTAGAAATAGTTTTACTTTATTTTGCCTAGAAAAAGGACGGTCATTTAAACTGTATCCTAAATTTTTGTAATAAGTTATTTTTAGATGTAGTTAGTAGTATTTAAACCCTTCTCATGCATTTAGAGAAGGGTCCAGAAATTTATCAAAAACTTGTCCTCAGAACATGCACTTTTGCACCCTCCGAGGAGGTTTTGATGAATGAATGGAACAGGATTTATTGATTTTTGCATTTATTATCTGCTACTGATGTTGCACTTTTGTACTCTTAGTGGATGTTGGATTGAGAAGAGATTAATCATTATCGCTTGAAGCTCATGAGTAGAACTAGTTATAAATGGTACTTCTATCTCTTAACTATTTTTATTTTATGTGTTAAAGTGACATTCAAGTTCAGTTGTTTATATGTTAATGCATGAATTACTGAGTTATCATTTGGCACTTTTGTACGGTGATAGTTGTTTATTTATGCTTAATGTATGAATAGCTTATTATGTGATATGCTTTTCACAACTGTTTCGCCTAACTTTTTATGCGAAGTGGTTCATCTATATTGAATTCTTTTCTTATAGCAGTTGAATAATCTTTATTACTGATTGTTATCTGAAATCATTTTAGATTGCATAACAGAAAGATTACACCCGGGTTAGTATAGACTTAGATATTTCTGTTTATTAGAATACAATAGCATGTCATTAGATTAAAGTTAGAATTAGAGCATTTTAATTAGGAACCGTTGGATCAGAAATATTAAATTCTACACACACACACTCATATATTGGGAAATTGGTCCCATATCCCCAGTCGCAACCGCTATACCAAATAGAAAAGGAGCTGCCAACCAAGGTCCGGACCGGGCGGGTATCCCCCTTGTTGCTAACCCAATTTTTGGGGCTTCAACAGAACCATACATCACTGCCTACGGTATACTAGTAATGAAATCCAACTCATGGGATATACATATTTAGATTGGGGTGGAAGTGAAATATGAAAGAAGCACAACAAGTGGATGCTTCAGCCTAGGGCCTTCCATGGTCTCACGGATGAGCAAAAAGCATGATACATTTTCTTTGAGTAGTGTTGAAGTTGAATATGTTGCTGCAAGTGAGGTTTGTCAAGAAACAGCTTAGCTCAGGAAGTTATTATCAAACTTTTTTGAAGGACTTCTTATCCCTACATGGATACATTGTGATAATTAAAGTTGCATATGATTGACAGAAGACCTAGTATTTCATGCTAGGAAAAATCATATAAATAATAAGTACCACTACGTCAAAATCTTGGTACGAGATGGGGTCATGGAGCTGCACTATCTACTTACAAATGAACAAGTAGAAAACATACTGACTAAAACATTACTAAACAAGAAGCTTGAGTACCTCAGAGTTAAGCTTGGTTTGGTGGACATATCCTCCCTAATTGACAGGGAGTGATGTTGGATAGTTCTTGTCTTTATGGGTTATGCGCTAAACCAAGACTAATAGTTGTAAGTCTTAGTCAAGGCCTTAAAGAAAGAATAAAGTTTGGAGTAATGGATAGGCATCTTAGATTGAGACTTCTTATGGATTGTAGAATCCAAGAAAAGAAGTTGTTAACCAATACTCTTTGAGCATGAGGTAGGGAATCCAAGATAAGAGTATTTGAAGAGGATAGATATTCTAGTGGAAAACCTGTGCACTATTTTATGAAACCAACGTTTCGGACTGGCTAAGTGAGTCCATCATCAGGGCAATGATCAGTGTTTTTTGAGAAGAGATTCGTGTAAGTAATAGAGCTATAAATAGATGTTTGGAAGAGAATTTTGAAATCTGTTTGTTTTTATCATGTCGGCTTACTATATGATTATTAATTAATTAAGTTACTTAATGATAATTTTCATTATTATTATTGTAATGTTTATTTAATTATTTATATATTAGTTTATTTTATTTTATTTATTATTTAATTAATTATATTTAATAATTAATTTAATAATAATTCTAATAATGATATTATTAATAAGATTTCAAATTTATATGTTTTACTGATTGAATTGCTTGTTATGTATATTATTTTAGGTGTTTTGTTTATTTGTTTGAAATACAAACAGATTTCAAAATTCTCTTCCAAACATCTATTTATAGCTCTATTACTTACACGACTCTCTTCTCAAAAAACATTGATCATTGCCCTGATGATGGACTCACTTAGCCAGTCCGAAACGTTGGTTTCATAAAATAGTGCACAGGTTTTCCACTAGCATTACATTCTACCAACCTGTATGGATTCTCTTTTCAACAGGATAGATATTATTTGAGGATTTAGGTTTTCTAATCCAAGATAAGAACAGTCCTAAAATTAAATACACAGTGAACATATGGATGGGGTGTGTGCCTTAGAGGTAGTATCGCATCTCACGTAAAGCCTCCCAGCATAATGATCTCGAATAAGGATGAGCTTGTCTAGCTAAGGCGTTCAAGGATAGTGTTGGTTATGATAAATATGGTTTACAAAAGATGTCTTATTAATATAACTCTTCTTATAAGAATGCTACAATATTAATATTCCTTGTACCATGTAATGGGATTATGAATACCTCCCTAATTAAGAGGGAGTGTTGAAAATTGTAACTAGCTTTGGTCTTCACAATGACCTAATTGTATCATGACATTGTATATTCTTTATAAACAAAGAAAAAGAAAGAAAGAGAAATTATATTTTATTTTGGAGTATGGGTTTCATACTCAAGTTTGAGTCAAAAGCATATTCTTTGTACTTTTAGGTTTTCTAGGTTTTTCTAGGTCTTAATAAGATAAAGAATATTATTGGTCATGTGTCATAGTCCCATTTGGACTCATTGTAATAAATAAATTTATTTATTTTATCAAGAAAAATCCATTTTGTATCCCAAGACCAAGTCAGCCGAAGACCAAGATCAAGTCAGCCTAAAGGAGGGTTTTTAGACCCTTCAAGGAGGCTATAAATACAAACAGCTCGACTTCATTTGCGACACTCATCCAAGTCAAGTTCAATCTACAATAGTGAAGGATGATAAGACTATAAGGATGAAGAAAGGAAGGAAAAAGAAATTTTCTTGGGTTAATATGTCTCTCTCTCTCTCTCTCTCTCTCTCTCTCTCTCTCTCTCTCTCTAATGAAGAAAGGAATGAAAAAGAAAAGTTTTGTGGGCTCCCTCTCTCACTCTCACTCTCTCCCTATATCTCTCTCCAAACATGCAAAGCTAGGGTTTCTATGAAGTTACAGTTGCAGGAGGCCAAAATGCTAAGAAGCAATTGCAGGGCCAAAATTTTGGGACAAAGTTACATTAGGTCAAAGTTTGGAAGTTACCTTGGAGAAGATCTTGCTGGGGCTGACTTGGTGCTTGGTTGGGTTATTGGATTTGGTTTTTGGGTCCTGAAAGTCTCTTTGTAAGAATATTCTAAAGAAGAAGAGAAGCATTTTTCTGGGTTTTCCCCTTAGTGGGGTTTTTCCCTAGCTTTGAGCCTATATATTGTGTACCTTGTTTTGTTGTGTTCTTCATTGTTTTGGTTACTGCTTGATTAAGAATATTCTAAAGAAGAAGAGAAGAATTTTTCTGGGTTTTCCCCTTAGTGGGGTTTTGCCCTAGCTTTGAGCCTATATATTGTGTAACTTGTTTTGTTGTGATCTTCATTGTTTTGGTTACTGCTTGATGAAAAAATATACAATAAAGTAATTATCAAGTTAAGGAAAATCATCTATAATACATAAGTCTCATGATTTTCCAACATATCTTGGAATATTTCCAAATAATCATTATGGGGAAGAAATGTTGAAATAATGATTATTTGTAATTATTATTAAAGTTGTTATTTTAGTGAGATATTTGTGGAGAGATTAGTGGAATTAAATATGAGAGTTGATGTGTGCATTATTGTTGAATTTTTTCTTTGTAATTTTGATTGTTATGTTTCTTCAAAAGGGAAACAACACACAATGGCACTTTCTATAGATGTCAAAAGTTAAAATGCCAAATTTAGTACAAGAATCAATTTGACTACATAAATATTTAGTATATATTCATTGCAAACAAATATATCTTATAGTTTTATGGTGTGATAATCATAGTGTATTGAAAATTCTTGAAAAACCAAGTTTTTCGTTAAAAGAACAAGCACATAGAGATAGATTTTCACTTTGTCAAAAGAACATGTTTCAAAATCAAGTTTCGATATTATCCTTCAAATGATCAATCAACAAATATTCTCACCAACCATTTGCAAAAGACATGTTGAAAGACACATCAATTTAGAGGAAAAAATCAAAGGATAATATTAAGAGTATTGATGTTTGATGGTTTCTATTGGTAAATATATTAAATAAATAAGACAAGAAAATATTCTAGATGAACAAAGATCCAACCAAGCATCAGAGAGTACTTTTTTTCATTTTTTTATATGTTGAAAATTTATGCTTGTGATATGGCTTAAATCATCCCTTAAGGAAGATATCAATGCAAGTTAGTTTTGGAATCTCAACTCCTTTTCCGAGTCTCTATTTAATTCTGGAATGTCATGTTCATATTCTATGAGTAATGCTTTTTCAGATTTCCAGTGGAGACAAACCCATCCAAAACCTTGGGCAGTGTGTCCATTGTGATTCTCCATCCCTAATGGCTATGAGGTTGTAAGATTGTCTTTGTATTGTAAGGAACTTCTAGGGTTTCCTAAAGGAAAATATATCAGAGAACAAGGATTCCTAGGAGACATCCCTCAATGGATTCAAGGACATTTGGATATCCACTATCCAAACCAATGTGTGACACCAATGCTCGAAAACAAAAAAAACACAAATCACTTTGACTGTGAATAGAATAAATAATATTTATACAAGGCATGAAGAATGAATCCAATGTTTTAGGGGTTTTAACATCCCACTCAAACAAAGTTTGGATCTATGGGACATGTTATTTAATCATTGTCATTTTTAAGAATTGTACTATATGAAGAAAAAGAGGACCAAAATTACTAACAATTTCTCTTAGTACTTTTGCATTAGATCCTTATACTACTGGTGTAACCTCTTATTGTTATTAGTGCAACCCTCTTATTGTATTATTGTTCCCATATAGTCCCCATGTTGTTATTATTATGACCCATAGAAGCCCACTATTGTTATTGTTGTGCCCCTACAAAATTATTGTTATGTAGGCTCTCATTGTATTGGGACCCCTTAGACTCCTATATATAGAAAGGAGGTCTTGTCATTTGTATCATCGAAGAATTGTTCATTTGTGTAATGTAAAGGAGGTTCCCCCTCGAAGAATCTTATTTTCACGTCATTGATCTAT
>APFE031211632.1:97453-113046 GCA_000404065.3 Pinus taeda | reverse complement strand
AAGGAGTCACAATATAACCCAGCCGACCTAACAATAATAATATAAAGCCACAAAAATAACAATAGAGGGATTCTATGGGGCACAGTAATAACAATATGGGGGCAATAGGGGAACAACAATATAAATAAGGGGTACAACTACCATAGTAATGGGGTAATCACTAGTATTATAGGGACCCAACAAATTGTAAATAGAACAGTAAATGTAGTAGCCAGTAGAAGAGAATTAACAGCAATAAGAGACACGAGGAATTGTTCAAAGACCAGGGAAAAACCCACAAAGGGGAAAACCCTTTAAAATTATTATTCTTATTAGATTGTTATAAAATGTTCAGCAAATAGAGCAAAATGTTTCGATTCACCAATCAAAAGACTATCTAGCAAAACCAACCCAACAATATCCAAGAGATGATACCAATAGACAAAATAGATCAAAGTCAACCTCTCCAAGCATGCATTCAATGGTCAAAGTATGTGGTTAGAAGTTAAAAGTATCTTAGGTCACAGCTTCATGGAGCTAGTGACCATGTGCATGGACGCATCTCTCCAGCCGTAGGGAGCACCCTATCATGCGAGCAGATACAGCCGAGAATTATTTGTTCCAACAATGTGGCTATATATCAAATTCCCTTCTTCACACGTGTGAGCTTGGACCATAAAATTTCAAACTTGTAGGAACCAATTTCACGAATTGACCTCAGACCTATCCGAGCCAAAAACCAAATAAGAGAGAGAATAAAATGTTTATTGATGATGTCCAAATGAGGTTCACTTGACTTGTATTTATATGCTTCTAAGGGTGTCCAAATTCTTTTTAAAGTTGACATGTACTTTTGTGCACATGTGGGTTTCCTCCTTAAAAATACATTTTTCTTTAACTAAATTAAATTCTTCCAAGGGATAGGAGGGGTATTTCATTATGAGGAAGGCTATCCAAAGGAGGGAATTTGTCCTTGAGCTTCCAAATTAACACTCCCTCTCATCTAGGGAGAAATTACCAATTGCATCATATGTCCCATGTCATCTCAATTCATCATTGCTCATCTCTGCTCAACTCGATCTCCGTTGAACACTCTTAGATCTAAAAGAGGAACAATTTAACATCATATGCGAGCTAAATCTACCACCCTTTATTCATTGAGGATCCTATGCTACCACCCATAATCATCATCAGGGAGCTTATGTTACCACCCAAAATCGCCAATGGGGAGTTAACACTACTACCCTGGAATCGCCATCATTGGGGAGCTTATGCTACCACCAGGAATTTCTAGCGGGGAGATAATGATATTACCTAGGAATCATCATTGTGAGGGAGATTATGCCACCACCCACAATCACCAATAGGGAGCTAATGCTACTACCTGGGATCCATCACCATCAGGGAGTTTATGCTACGACCTGAAATCACTAGTGGGGAGCTAATGCGACTACTCGAAAACCACAGGCAATAGGAGGGATATTACTTACCTTATGAGGTAAGGATAGTGCCTATACCACTATCTGGTGATAATAGGAAGGATACCAATTACCATAAATGGTAAGGATTGTGCATATCCTATTATCTATTTATCTTCCCAACATGACTCTAAAGAGTCAAGTGGTAGAACACCTACATCTCTAGCTTGAGTGGGATGCCACTTACAAGAAATGGTAAGGATCACACCTAAATCAAGCAGCCAACACCCATTAGCCATATGGATGAGAAACTACATGCCAACTAGGGTATACTCGACAGTGCACCAGTTCCCTCAACCCGAGGATATCTAAAGCTCAATTCCTCACTCGGGAAGCTTAGATGGGGGGGGGAGAATATCTCAGTGTCCTTGGTCAGCTAGGGCCATTTCCTGAGAGGGTCTCATCCATCAATCCAAGCTGCTCTTGGAAGACCAAGAACTTCCCTTTCAGTAAATCCTTGGTGAGTATATTTGATATATGCTCATTGGTCAAGATGTGATGGAGTCTCGCGGCTCCTCTCTACACCATGCCTCAAATGTAGTGATATTTGATCTCAATATTCTTAGACTTCTCATGAAATATGAGATTCTCTACCAATCATATCCAACTCTTATTGTCAAAGTACATGAATTTAATATCCACAACCTGCTTAAACATATCTCCAAAGAGATTCCTCAACTAAACTGCCTCATAGCTAGCCATGCTAGCAACAATGTACTCTACATTAGTAATTCTTAAAGTCGTAGACTTTTATTTCTTGATCATCCAAGATATCGTTGCAGATCCAAAATTAAAGCAGCACACTGGTGTGCTTTTCCTATCAATAACATTTCCAGCACAATCAGCGTAGTGTATCCATGAATTCATACATCACTGGCAGAATATCTCAAACCAAGGTCAATCATTCCATGCAAATATCTCAGTACATGTTTGGCAGCAACCTAGTGTGCATGAAGGGGATCAGTCATGAATTAACTCAAATTGTTCACTACAAAGCGTATATTTGGATGGGTGGTCACTAGGACCATTAATGTCCCAATCAATTGTTGGTACTCAGAAGTATTCACCAAATCAAGTCTCGCTTAACTTCTTGAAACTCATCTCCATTGGTGTAGCTAGGTAATTATATTAGTTGATTCCAAATATTTCCAGTAGCTTCACAACGTAATTTCCTTATGAAAGGAAAATATATCTAGGTCTCTACTAAACTTCTAGTCCAAAGAAGTAATGCATCATACCAAGATCCTTCATTTCGAATTCGGAGGCCAACTCCATCTTACACTCGAGCATCAAGGGCTCACTACCTGTCAAGAATAGATGATCAACATATAAAACCAAAATTAAAAGCATACCTTGGACCACTTTGAAGTAGAGGTTCAGATTGGCACTGCTTCTCATGAATCCAAGCTTCATCGGGAAACTGTCAATACAGACATACTAGTCTCTCAGGGCTTGCTTCAAACCATTTAATGATTTATTCAACCTGCAAAAGTGAGTTTTCATATCCTTCACTTTAAATCCCTAAGGTCACTCAACAGATACTTATTCATGTAGTATGCCATGAAGAAATGTCGTCCTTACGTCCATCTAGTGAAGAGTCCATCCTTGACTTGCAACAAAGGCAACAATTGATCTGATAGTAGTGTAGTGGGAAATGGGAGAAAATATAACATGATATTCTTCTCCCTCTTTATGGGAGAAACCTCAGTCCACGAACCTTTCTTTGTTCTTCTCAATGCTTCCATCAGCTCCATGCTTGATCTTGTATAGCCATTTTGAATTTACGACAGACTTTCCATTAGGTCTCGGCACAACATTTGTTACACAATATTTTTTCACACCTCCTGTTCACTTCATGTTCCATATCCTGAAGTGCAAAAATGTTGACTATTGTGCAGCATATCCATCATGATATGCAGACCAAAGCCACCCTGAAGAATCAAAGGAAAATTGCCCTAAATCCATTCTGAAGAAGGTTGCCTAAAAACCCAATTTTTGGCATTAGCATGTTTTTCTCCACTTCCAACCTATGATGATGGAAAGTTGATCAGTTATACACTCATGCTGCCAGCACGAGTTTTCATAGGAAAACTCGCATTGAACCTCTTCTGGTAATTTTTCCCAAACTTGAGGGGAAGCTTCGTACACTAGAACCTTCAAGAACAACGAGCTGGATATTAGTTGTTTTTTACATGGTAGAGCTCTCCCATTTGGGCCTCTTGATCTTATCATCATGGTCTTTCCCCTCGATATGTGGACCTCCCTCTGATCCGAACTGGATCCTTAAACATCTCTCATGATTGTTTCAAAATTATGTCAAATCAAATCTTATGAATAACAAGTATCAGAAATGACCTCTGGACAATGGCAATTGTGGCCTGCACAAAACAATGAGGACCCTCAGTCAAAGTGCACTGGCTGTCGGCCCATGGAGACCGCACATGGATGCAAATTGGCAATCGGAAGCCTAGATCCAGAAAAAGACGCAGTTTCTGATACGCGATCAACGCAAATAGAATCGCGTATCATAGGACAAAACCCTCAAAGAAGGAAAGCCCCAAGCACTCGGTCACGAGGGAAAACAGGAAACCGTCGGGAAAATGTCAGAAGGCGGGTCTCGCCCAAAACTGGTAGGATATCGTGTGCACTTCAAGCGGTAAGCGAGTTTGGCTGAGTTCAGCACAATGCCATACACCAGGCGACGCATGTCCAGTGGATGAGAGAGAAAATTGCTTACATCGCGTGAGTAACGATTGAGCAACTTACCCGTGCGATATAGATGTAGACCGTAGGATCTGGAGGCTCCATATCAATAGCGGAGAATTAACCTAATGGATGACTAGATTCGATGGGAAAATAGACTAAGGCACATAAAGCTTTGAGGTTCGGCATGATCGATGAGCTGGCAGAAGGATCAGTTTCGCGGGCAAATCCTGGAGTAACGGAAATAACGATCATTCAAAAGAAAACTAACACTCAGTCTATAAGGCGACAAGTGGCCACCTCTCTATGCAACGTTACACAACGATGACGACGCAAAGTAGGGGAATTCTAGCAGACAGAGGTAGGCGATCTAGAGAGTCGGGAAGAGGAAACGAACAATCAAGGAGCAGATTAGCTTAAGCCACGAACAAACAAAGAACAGGGGGGAACAGAAGTAGAGAAGGAAGTGAATTATAGAGAACAGAGAAGTCGAGCTGACCTGTAGAGCAAAGGCGGCATCGAGCAGATAGAAACGGAGAGTCTGAGAGCCTATGAACTCCAAAGAGGGCTTGAGAGGTTCAAGCAACTCCTCTGTGTATACATGTCCGGTATTGAGTACAAAATTTGGCTCATACCATTGAGACCAGTTGAGGTTGAGATCCAGTAAGGGGGAGTCTATGTACTCTAGAGGCTTGGGGAATCCAGGTACCACCCTACTAATCATCATCTGTTAAGTGAGACTCAAATTGAGCTCCTTATTGCAAAATCTCTGCATTAAGACACAATATAAAAGGCCACCACTAAAGGTTGGACCAGGAGAAGTAGCCAAGGAGGATTGGGTGAACTCCTTATTAAATATGTTGTGTTTTTATATTTTCTCACTGTGTTTCTCTTACTGTTTCAAGTGTTTTTGTATTTCGCAATCTTATCGATCCGTTGCTTAAAATAACATAGATGCACCCCAGCACATGGGTCTGTAATACCTTCATTATTTAACTAAGATCATTCACGAGTGATTTCAAATCAAGTGGTATCAGAGCTCTTAGGTTGTTTAAGGTTAGACAAGCTTGTGCTGGATTTTGTTGTTGAGTGCTAACTATATCAAAGCTTAAATTAGGAGAAGGATAGCTAGTCAAAACTAACCCAGAGATTGGAAGAGTCTATCCTCGGAAGAAAATGTCAGAAGAAAGTCCCTTGGGGCCAGACACTCAATTTATAGATAGTTTCCTGGCCATGAGGTCCATGGTAGAGGAAATGTATAAGGACTTTAGGAAACATAAAGATGAGGATTCATTAGGATCCAAACAAGATAAAGGAGAAGAAGAATCTCTCCTCCATGACCACTCAAAAGGCAAAGGGAAAGAAGAAAGCTTTCTCACACCTCATAATAGCCCTGAACATAAAAAGAAGGCATATTTGATTAAATTAGATGTTAAATTTGATTTACCAATATATGATGGAGAGTTGTAATGCAGAGAAGTTGGATAATTGGATCAGACAAATTCATGTGTATTGCAGAGTGCATAGTATCGACTCAGACAAGAGTAAGATTCAGCTGGCCAACCTACGCCTCGGAGGCACTACCTTGGTATGGTGGGAAGGCAGGGCACAAGCTAACATGAAGAAACATGGTAAGATCCTTTCTATCTGGAGTGAATTTGTTTCTGCAATCAAAAAATAGTTCTATCCACTAGCTTACATGCAGCAAGCCATGATGAGCTGGAAAACTCTTCGCCAATTGAAAGGGAAAAGTGTACAAGGTTACACTCAAGAATTTAGGAAGAGACATTTGATTCTAGGAATTTTATTAGACTCACCTGAGACTTTGCTGAAGTACATAGGGGGTCTACACAGCTACATGAGGCACACTATCCTCATGTTTAATCCCACTAGTGTAGATGAGGTATCTGTTCAAGCTACGCATCTAGAAGCTAGAGGAAAGAATGGGAACCCAAAAGTTGGGGGATCATCCACTCCCATAGCAATCAAGAATAAGGAGACAATAAAATAGAAATGGAAAGAAAGGAAGGCCAATACTGCACAAAAGACAAAGTTTTCATGCACTCATTGTAAAAAGGATGGGCATGATGATGACCATTGTTGGATTCTGCATTCGAAGTTGAGACCTAAGAAGTTCGAGGGCAAGAAGAAGAATATTATTGCATCTATTCAAAAAGATTTGGGGTCAGACTCAGGAGATGAAACAACCATTGCAGCCACACGTATAAGAGGTAAAAATTCTGAAGCGTCTACTAGTAATTCTGCACAATCTATTAATGATGAAGAAAATGAGAGAAAAAGACATGAGCTTTTCCATATTTGAGTTGTTTCCAAACATCAAAAGATTGATACTTTGTTTGATAGTGGCTCACAAGTAAATTTAATTTCTGAAGCAGTTGTAAAGAAGTTAGGATTACTGGAAACCATACCCATTAGGTTGGTTGAGTGATAAAGCACAACTACAAGTGACTAGACAATGTAAACTTAAGTTTTCTTTTGGGTCAGCATTTGTAGATGAGGTTGAGTTAGATATAATTCCTCTAGATATATGTAGAATTTTTTTAGGAAGTCCTTACTTGTATGATAGAAAATCTATTTTCTATAGAGCTGAGAACAAGTATCTACTTGTTAAAGATGGAATCGAATACTTTGTAAGAGCTCATAAGCTCAAGAATAATTATACTCTCATAAACTCACGGCAGATGAAATGAATTGTAAATTCATGCAAACAATTTTTACTGATGGTTGTAAAGGAAAAGAAACCTAATAAAACCAATGCATTTGAGGGCTGTGATGCTAAACAGAAAGCTGATTTAGAAAAATTTGGTTCATAGTATGATATCTTGTTTCAAGAACCTAAAGGTCTGCCACCCAAAAAGGAAATAGTGCATGATATTAATTTGCAGCAAGATGCTCCATTGCCTAACATTGGGATGTACATGTTGTTTGCTTTAGAGAATGTAGAAATCAAGAAGCAGGTGGAGGAGTTGCTCGAGAAGGGTTTCATCAGACCTAGCACATCACCATGTGGGTCACCAATTGTTTTGGTGAGAAAGAAAGATGGCTCGTGGAGAATGTGCATTGATTACCGAGCACTGAATAAGATAATGATCAAAAATCTTTATCCCCTTCCTCGCATAGATGATCTACTAGATCATTTAAAGGAAGTTGTTTATTTTTCCATGTTAGACTTGCATAGTGCATATCATCAAGTTAGAGTTGCAGAACAAGATGCATGGAAGACTGCCTTCAAAACAAAGCAAGGATTGTATGAGTGGCTGGTTATGTCTTTTAGCTTAACTAATGCTCCTGCTACTTTCATGAGAGTAATGAATGATCTACTCATAGCTTTTCTTGATGATTTTGTTATTGTATATCTGGATGGCATTCATATATTTAGCAAAACATGGGAAGAACATTTAAATCATGTTAAGTAGACACTAGATGTTTTGAAAAGAGAAAAAATTTATGTTAAACTCTCAAAATGTGGATTTGGAAAAACATCTTTGAATTATTTGGGACATATAGTAGGGGGTGGTGAATTGAAGATAGATCCCTTTAAAGTTGCAATCATTATAAACTGGACTAAACCCAAATCTGCTACAGAAGTGAGAAGCTTCTTAGGAGCAGCACAATATTGGAGAAAGTTCATTTCTAACTTTTCCTTAATTGCAGCTCCTTTACATGCTTTGACAAAATTGAACAAGGTGTTTCAGTTGGGAGGCAAACAGTAGAAAGCCTTCGACACCTTGAAAGAAAATATTAGTATAGCACCAGTACTAGCACTGTCACATCTTCAAAGACCATTTGAGATCCAAATAGATTCCAGTGACTATGCCATGGGAGCAGTGTTGATACAAAACAGTAAACCCATATGTTATCATTCTGAGACATTTAATTCTACAGTAGTTAACTATCCAACATATGATAAAGAATTGTATGCATTAGTACAGAGTGTGAAAAAGTGGAAACATTACTTAATGGGCAAAGAGACAGTCATACATACTGATCATCAACCACTTCAATATCTACACTTCCAAACTAAGTTGCAACAATCAAGACACTATAGGTGGATGGATTTTGTACAACAGTTTCATTTAGTCATCAGATATAAAAAGGGCATACATAATGAAGTTGCAGATATGTTGTCTAGACCTATTATAAATGCATCCACTATACTTAAGCATAATTCAGTATTGCATGAGAGCTACATTGGACAATATGCTCAGGATATAGATTTCAAAGATGTATATGCAACTTTAAGTCAAGGAAAATGAGTAGAAGAATTGGATTACCACATTAAGGACCAACTCTTGTATCATTGTGGGAAGCTATGCATTCCGAAAACTAAAAGAGTAAAGGTAATTTGGGAAGCACACACTTCTCTAATATCAGGTCACTTTGGGGTAAGTAAAATGGTTGCACATCTGCAAAGATTTTTTTATTGGCCAAAAATGAATGAGAAAGTTTCTAGATATGTAAGAGGGTGTACCATGTGTGCTAAAAGCAAGCCCAGCAATAGAAAACTAGGCTTATACACTCCACTGCTAGTTCCTTCTCATCCTTGGGAAAGTATTTCCATGGACTTTGTTGGAGGACTGCCCAAATCTAGGAAAGGTCATGACTATTTATATGTTGTTGTGGATAGGTTCAACAAAATGTGTATTTTCATACCTTATAATAAATAGATTACAGCTAAACAAACTGCAAAGTTGTTCTTTCAGCATGTATGGGTTCATTTTGGATTACCCACTTCCATTGTATCTGATCGAGACACCCAATTTGTTGGGAAGTTTTGGTTGAGTCTGTGGGAACTGATGGACACCAGACTGAAGAAAAGCACAGCCTTTCATCCACAGACAGGTGGCCAGACAGAAGTGGTCAACAGGACAGTGATCCAGTTGCTCAGAGGCTATTGTAGCAAGCATCCCGAACTTTGGGATGAACATTTGTGTTATGTGTAGCATGCTTACAACCGAGAAAAACATTCTTCTACATAGATATCTCCTTTTGAGACCTGTTTTGGTTTCATACCAAGGTCTTCCTCGGATTTTGTCTTTGGTACAAACATAGCAGTTGATGGACATAGTGATGTGGACAAGGCAACCAAGTTCATTGAACAAATCCAAGAGATTCACCAAGCAGTACAGGAACAGCTAGAAAAGAGCCAAGCCAAATACAAGGCAAGGCATGGCAAGAATCGGATGGAGCATAGTTTCTAAGTTGGTGATCATGTCTGGTTGTATATTAGCAAAGACAAAATGCAAGGTGAAGGTAAAAATCTAAAGCCAATAAGGTATGGACCTTTCAAGATACTTGAGAAAATTGGTGAGAATGCTTTTCGCCTTGATTTACCAGCATACATACACATCTACTCAGTCATTAATGCAGACATCTTGAGACTATTTGAACCTTCATTAATTGAAGATCCCGAAGAGAAAATTCAGTTGCCTTCTATTGATGATCTATTACTTGAATATCTCAATGAATTGCAGGAAGACATGGTTCTGGACAGGAAGGTGAGGACGACATGTAGGGGAGATGTTGAGTACCTCAGGATTGGACTCAAGGGTTCAAAGCCAAGCAGTGCAAAATGGATAGAGATTGGATAAGTGAGACAGTTATATCCTCACTTAGTCAATGCTTGAAAACCAACTTTTGGTGGTCCAAAAGCTTTTTTAGTGGGAAGGTCGTGATCCGAATTGGATCCTTAAACATTTCTCATGACTGTTTCAAAATTATGTCAGATCAAATCTTATGAATAACAAGTATCAGAAATGACCTCTAGACAATGGCAATTGTGGCCTCCACAGAACAACAAGGACCCTCGGTCAAGGCGTGCTGACCGTTGGCCCATGGAGACCGCACATGGACGCAAATTGGCAATCGGAAGCCCAAATCTAGAAACAGAGGTAGTTTCTAATATGCAGGACAAAACCCTCAGAGAAGGAAAGCCCCAAGCGCTCAGTCACGAGGGAAAATAGGAAACTATGCGGAAAACGTAAGAAGGCGGGTCCCGCGCCCAAAACCAGCAGGACATTGTGTGCACTTCAAGCAGTAAGCGGGTTTGGTTGATTTCAACACGATGCCATACACTGGGTGACGCGTGTCCAGCGAATGAGAGAGAAAATTGCTTATATCGTGTGAGTAACAGTTGAGCAACTTACCCACGTGATATAGACGGAGACCGTAGGATCTAGGGGCTCTAGATCAACGACAGAGAATTAACTCGATGGATGACCGGATTCGACAGGAAAATAGACTAAGGCACATAAAGATTTGAGGTCCGTCATGACCGATGAGCTGGCAGAAGGATCGGTTTTGTGGGCAAATCTTAGAGTAACAAAAATAATGACCGTTCAAAAGAAAAATGACACTCAGTCCGTAAGGCAACAAGTGGCCACCTCTCTATGCAGTGTTACACAGCGATGACAATGCAGAACAGGGGAATTCTAGCGGATAGAGGTAGGTGATCCAGAGAACCGAGAAGAGGAAACAAACAGTCAGGGAGCAGATTGGCTTAAGCCACAAACAGAAAAAGAATATAGGGGAACAAAAGTAGAGAAGGAAGAGAATTGCAGAGAACAAGAAAGTCAAGCTGACCTGCAAAGCAAAGGCAGCATCGAGCAGACAGAGACAAAGAGAGTCTGAGAGTCTGTGAACTCCAGAGAGGACTTGAGAGGTTCAAGCAACTCCTCTGTGTATACCTGTCTGATATTGAGTACCAAATAGGGTTCATACCATTGAAACCAGTTGAGGTCGAGATCCAGTAAGGGGGAGTCTGTGTACTCTAGAGGCTTGGGGAATCCAAGTACCACCCTACTAATCATCATATGTTAAGTGAGACTCAAATTGAGCTCCTTATTGTAAAATATTTGCTTTAAGACACAATAGAAAAGGCCACCATTGAAGGCTAAACCAGGATACATATCCCAGGAGGATTGAGTGAACTCCTTATTAAATTTGTTGTGTTTTTATATTTTCTTATTGTGTTTCTCTTATTGTTTCAAGTGTCTGTGTATTTCGCAATCTTATCGATCCATTGCTTAAAATAACATAGACACACCCTAGCACATGGGTCTATAATACCTTCATTAATTAACTGAGATCATTCACTAGTGATTTCATATCATCCTCCCTCTTTTTTGGATCCCTAACTCCATCTCTCTTCCTATAAATTCACTCCCTTCCATCCCCAAATGGTTGGTCATTGATTGTTGCATCCCTATGCTGAGATTATGCTTACATGCTACCCATTCTAGCTTGGAGAAGGAGTTCTTGAAGATTCTTTGCTTGGACTTGGACATCCCCAATGGAGTCACCATTTTGTTGTGAAGGAAAATGCCCTCTGCAGATAGAGGCGATCCCTCTATCCCAATGAGTGGATTTATCAACAAACTAAACAAACTAACATACACTTTCCTATATTATGTTCAACAATGGTCGATGATTGGGAGTATGCAGGCATGGATTTCCGACGAGTTCCAGATCTTCCACTCCCTCCAGGGGAACATAACTTACATGACTCAATGGAAATTTCTTCACATTTGACGATAGTTTTACATCATTGACCTTTCGACTAGATGATTCCATGGGTGTTCGACTTCAGCTTCATTATTCACATTCGTGGATTGTGCTAATTGTACCTTGAGAGCCATTTTCGTTATTGGTAATTTGTCTTGTGCTTGTTAACAATTTACATCATTGAGTGGTAATCAAGTGGTTTTCTATCTTGTTTGACTTTCACACATCTATTCGCATGATTAGAATTTATACATTGATCGGGTTGAGATTGGAGTGCAAGACCCTAGATTTTGTTTGATAAAGTCTAGGTTGCGTGGAGTTATGAGTCATTCATGATTATACACATGTTTCCTCTAGACAGATGGTTGTGCCCATACCATGGTCATATTCAAGATCCTTTTTATTCGGATTGTTGCAACCATACCAAGGATCTTTGCACATGATCCATCATATTTGGATGGTTGTATCCATACCATGGATTCATGTATTGTTAGATGCCTATTCATGTATCAATAGGCATGATCATCAGAGATGTCAGATATGTATACTTTTATGTATATGCTTTATTTGTAGGTCTCTTGGTGGTGTTGTTCTCGTCCTTGCACTGACTTGTAAAGAATCTCAGCCATCACTCCCTGATATGCCTTCATGCTTTAGGGGGCATCTGTTACACAGTATTTTATCACACCTCATCTTCACTTCCTGTTCCATATCCCAAAGTGCCAAAATCCTCCTTGGCACTATGTAGCATATCCATCATGATATACAAACCAAATCCTCCTTGAAGAATCAAAGGAAAACTACCCTAAATCTATTCTGAAGAAGGTTCCCTAAAAACCCATTTTTTGGCATCAACGTGTTATGCTCCACCGCCTTCCCGTGTTGATGGCAGGTTTCTCAGTTATACACTCACACTGCCAGCACAGGTTTTCATAGGAAAACTCATGTTAAACCTCTTTTGGCATGTTTTCCCAAACTGCAGGAGAAGCTTCATACACTAGAACCTTTGGGAACAACGAGCTAGATATTAGTTGTTGTTGATATGGTAGAGCTCTCCCATTTGGGTTTCTTGATCTTATCAGCATGGGATTTCCCCTTGAGATGTGAACCTTCCTCCTTCTTTTTTGGATCCCTAACTCTGTCTCTCTTCCTATAAATTCACTCCATTCCATCCCAAATGGTTAGTCATTGATTGTTTCATCCCTATGCTGAGATTATGCTTACATGCTACCCATTCTAGCTTGGATAAGGAGTGCTTGAAGAGCCTTTTCTTGGAATTGGACATCCACCAAAAGGAGGTTTCCAACATCAAGGCATAGTTTGTATACTTCCCTTTTTAGCTTATTAATATATACATATGATGTTCACTTTCCATAATTGTGTAAATGTTTATGATATTAGCTTAATGTTCCTTGATGTATTAAGTAGTTTATGTTTGATGTATGCCATATATGCTCGCGTATTTTCATAGTTCTTTGATCTTCTTTGCAGGTACTCGGATGTGAAGAAAAAGTAAGGAGCGAGGCATGGATCGAAAGATTCAAATACATCTCCAAGGATCAAGTGATTAACATTAGAGTAAGTTAGGTTTCTTCTTCTCTCTACATTTGTCGAACATAAGCTAGGAAAGTGTATGTTAGTTTGTTTAGTTTGTTGTTAGACCCACTCATTGGGCTAGAGGGATCGCCTCTGTCTACAGAGGGGATTTTCCTTCACAACAACATTCCATACATCATTCTTCACAATTTATTCATATTCTTTATTCATGGTATCCTTCTGAACTCGTTCTTTCACAACTTCTTCAAAGGTAGAAGTCTCAACTTGGTTCATAGTGAACATAGCTACAATATATCCCTAATAGAGACATGGCTTATTTCTTTCTCTGAAGGTCCTTTTGGCAAGGACATATCTCTCATCATCCTATAAAGTATCATGATGCCATAATGGTCTCTTCCTAGCAAGGGGATCACTTATAGGAGGATCCAAGGGGTCCATAGGCTCCATGGGATCATCAACTATGTCCTTCTCATATTCTGACACAAAAGGACCTTTTAGTATATCACCTTTCTTCTCGAAAAGAGGAGGCATACGAAGGTCCCTTGCTTTTCCAAGGGTAGCATATTCATCGAAAGTTACATCCCTGCTAAACTGGATCCTCCTTTGACCAGATATGTATATTCTAAATGCTTTAGAATTCTCAAAATAACCAAAAAATGTACCTTTCTTTCTGGTGGCTTCTATCTTGTTCCTCTTGTCCTTCAACATGTGGAAATATATGGGGAAACCAAATATCTTAAGATTTCGAATGTCGAGCTTAACACCTGTGAATCAGGAGGCTTGTTGTCCAATTCTTGATGAGGAACCCTATTTTGTACATAGACGGTTGTATTTACAGCTTCTCCCCAAAGGAACTTCGATAACTTTTGATCATGGAAAATAGATCGGGTAGCTTCTACTATAGACCTGTTCTTTCTTTTGGCGGCTCCATTCTTCTCGGGATTATAAGGTTCAATAGTTTCCTTCTTGATTCCATAATGTTTACCAAAGTCAATGAATTCATTTGAAATGTACTCTCCACCATTTTTGGACCTGAATAATTTGATCTTCTTCCCTATTTTATTTTCTATCACTACCTTGAAGTCCTTGAACATGTTGAAAGTCTCATATTTATGCTTCAAATATTATATCCATGTATTCCTGGAGAAGCCATCAATAAATATTATGTAGTAGATATGTCCACCTATAGAGTGCACAGGCATGGGTCCACATAGATCAGAATAAATGAGTTGAAGAATAACATCAGTCTTGTTCTTGCTAGATGGGAATGGTCCCCTTGTCTTATTTCCACTGGCACACCCTGGACATACTCCATCATGACTCGCTTAAAAATAAGGCATCCCAGAGATTAAATTCTTCAATTTCAATAAAGCTTCATAATGTATATGTGCCAACCTTCATTTCCATAACTCACTTTAGTGATTAGTGTCATGGACCATTACTAGTAGAGGTCTTACATTGACTCTATAGATTCCCTCAACTCTAGATACCAAGGTAAAGGCATCCCTCAAGCGAGATTCCATAAGCCATGTGAATAATTTTCCTTTAATGAAAGCTACTCTCATCCCCTTGTCTTCCAAAGAATAAATAGATACCAAGTTCTTATTTAATCCTACAATTCACATCAGATCATAAAAGAAGAACAGATTCACCAGAGTCCAAAAGAAATTTAATGAAACCAAAACCCTTTGTGGGATGAGTAGAGTTTTCTCCAAGAATGATCTTCAAACTTGTCTCCCTCAACCATATTAGAGAGGACTTCCTTGTACCTAGATAAATGTCCATAAGCCCCACTATCTACCTACCAACTATCATATGAATCTGTAGGGGAAGAACTAGAAAGAGAAGAAATAAGAATATATTCAGATTGACTAGCGATTACATTATTTTTATACCTAGAGTTCCTTAACCTCTTTTGAGGATGATGGCCTTCTTCGTAGTCATCCAGATTATCTTCTTCTTCTATCATATCTTCTTCTTCTATCATATCTTCTTCTTCTATCATCTCCACTTCTTCGCTCATCACCTCTTCTTCTATTGTTGAACCCGTTTGTTGGGTTGTGTTATATTCTTTCCACAACTAGCCCATGTAGTTAACAGGGGGTTAGAGGGGGGGAGGTCACAGGGAGTTTGAGGGGTATCCGTAACCCCACTTTATGGGGTCCGGGGCAACGTCTCGAAAAATTTTGGTTTTGGACCCTACGTTAGGTTGGGCGGACTCACCTATGGTTTTGTGCATGATTTTCACACATGTTTTTTGGACGCGATGGTTTTCGATCCATGGTTTTGGACGCGATGGTTTTCGGTCCATGGTATTGGATGCTTCAACATGTATAAATATGTATTGTAACA
>APFE031211632.1:69689-82989 GCA_000404065.3 Pinus taeda | reverse complement strand
TTGTTCCCCAAAACTTGTGAGTAAAGGGAATACGGCCGAGGTAACCACTAACCAATCTTTTAGATGCAATTTCTAGCCAAACTGCATCTAGAGAGGGCTCTCTCTTTATAATTTAACTTTGTTTATTTGAAGTTTTTAGGCTAGTTATGACGTGCAGAGGTTTGTTTTAAATTTGTTTGGATGGTGATTTCAAACACATGTAGGATGCAAGTCTGAAAGAGTTTATTCCATTGGGCAATGGAGTCTATGAAGATGGACTGCTGAGTGTGTTTCTGTGATAAAGGGCAATACTACAGAGCAAGATAATCAGTTTTAGAACAATATTGAGATCTAGAAATTGACGTGATGCAAGCCAGGGGTTAAAGGGCAATCAAGAATCCTTTATCATGGTGGCAGAGGGGAGGTGCATGAATATTTTCAAGGAGCAGTGAAGAATTCCTTGGAAATTTTCACAATGAAAGAATTAGTGGAAACACAAGCATTTAAGAATTTATGTTTATGCTTGTTCTTAAGAAAACATAAATAACAGTAGGAATTGAACACGGAGTGTATTTAAACAGGTTCTGGGCTATTCTTTTTCCCTGTTGTTAAGATTATGAAACATATATGAAATAATGCAAACATAGAAAACACAAAAACACAGTTTATAATAACTTATTGAGCCAAAGAAAGAGACAGGAATTCTGTAGCAGAGCCCAGAATCATCAAATCCACATTTAGAAGGTCCAACAGCAATGCATCTCAACAGCCTTTGTATTTAAAAATATTAGAGTTACAGCGCAGTCCAAGAGGAGAATCACCAACGCCGAATACATTCCTTGGGGGGGTATTTATACAAAATAGAGTTTACAAAATATCTTATGGATAAGATATGAAGTAATAACTTCATTCACCCACTCTGTCAGAGAAATAAATGCAAAAATAAAGGTAGGAGTTATTGTGGTTGTGCTGGCTACTTTAACTGACAAGATATTTTAGACTTTTCAACCCAGGAATTCGGTTGATAGTTGTGTCTTTAATTTGCATTCCTGCGTTGTTGTCCTAATCTTTTCACCTGCTCCTGATTTAGCTTTAATGTGTCCTGATCCTCACTTGAGCTCCTTCCTCCATATCTGCCACGTGTCTTGCTATTTGGCGAAGTGTACATAGGCAGAAAGATCCACATTACCTAGGCAAAACTTCCAGCATACTCTGCCACCACTGTTCTGTAGGCAACTGATGTCTTTGTATTTTTGCAGGTATTTCATCAGCCTCAGTATACCTGTAAAAGTTAGGCTTGACTTCAAAAAGATGGTTTATTTCATGTTCTATAAAAAAACAAATTTTCCAATTTGTCATATAAATTTTGTCCGGAAGGAGGCCCTGTGTCTTCTGAGGTGCTGGATGATGCAGTGATCTAATTTGTTACATACATGTTTACCCTGTGAGCATACTATTGATGTGATAACAGTTTTTGATTGCTTGTTAGTAAATTGGGTAGACCCTTCTGCTGCAAGTTTGTGAATTTATCTTTGAAGGCATTAGTGTTCATCTGCATCTCTTGACACTTCCTTTCTAAAGTCTGTATAAAATTTCTCATTGTTAGCACCTTCTTCACTGTTAAAATGGTGCTTGTCCTATCCGAGATGTCCAAAGCTGCTAGCTGTTCTTTAGTATTGGTATTCAAAAAATGGATGAGCCTATTGGCCTGCTCAGGCATATTTCCTAATGATGCCCTGGCCCTTTGAATTTTCTCTTGTGCCCTTTCTATTAATTCAATTTGTTCATAGATTATCTGAATTGATAGCCATTGGTTAGTAATGGACTGGCCAATCTTGGTGCACAAAATCATTTTAATGTCTGCCAGAGGTTTATGCAAGGTGAGATCCTTCTCCAATGATTTCACTTTGTTCTCCGGGGCCTTCACCTCTCTGGTCTTCTCTGCTACTATTATTTTTGACTTGTCATAGCTCACTTCTAGCTTGGCTAGTCTTTCTTTTTCCTCTTTGAGCTCTGACATTTGAGCTTCTAACTCTTTCACTGCCTTCATCATTTCTTCCATTCTCATGCTGGTCTCAGGCTCTGTTGTTGCTGTTGCTGTAGAATCTGTAGTTACTGTACCTATTGTTGATGTTGGCTCAGTGGGAGGGGTTGCTATTGTGTCTGTGGGGGGAGCAGAGACAATTGTTGGAGTTGTTTCGAGTGGCTAGGAGGTCGACTCTCCCTGCTTAGCCTGCAATGCTTTCTCCAACTCTTGCTTTGTCTGCATTAGCCTTTGATTCATTCTCATCAATAAATCCATTACATCCTCTTCTGCTTTTTCTTGTGCTAGTTCTATTGTTTGTGGATGCATGGTGACAGGCAGCTTCAATTGCTTTCTAAGGGCGGAAATATCTTCCTCCTTCTTTTTTATCAGTGCTTTGATTCCCTTCGCAACCTTGGGATCATGTCCCAACTCAATAATTATTTCTTCCAAAGTCTTTATTTGGTTTTCTTTGGCTAGAGAAGAGATCTTCTCCAAATCCAATTGAGCAGATGTATTACTCAATGACTCTTTTAATTGGTGGGCCAGCATTGCCTTGTCTGCCAGTGTAGCATAGACCATTTCACCCGTTTGTATTTGCAATTCTATTTGGTCCATTGGGTGTATGTCTTTGGCAAGGACCTCTAGATTGGTCCTTTTGTAGTCAGTTGCAGACTGTGGTTGCTGAACCTTGGGCTTGAAATGACTTAAGATCATTTTTTCCTCCTTGATGTCATAGGCTGCCATTAGTCTATGCTATTTGGATGGTTTCATCTTAAGAAATTGATCATACAACTGAATTTTTAATGACTCATTTTGAGCCTTGATCTCCATAAATGATTGTTTGATGTCTGATCGTTTCTTGGCTTGTGACCTTGAGGAGGAGACTTCCATTCCATGTTGCCACTCCCCTTCTTGTCTGTGAGAGCTAGTGGAAGTCTGTTGGCTGATGGCCCTCTGTCCTCTTTTGCTTTTAGTGGTGTCTTCCACAATGTCCTCTTCAAGAGGATCTACCCTTTGCCTCTTGGCCTCTTGCTGTTCTATTGACCCACTTGCAGGTGTGGTCTGTTCCTGGTCTCTTATCTTACTTCTCTCCTCAGGAAGAGGAGTCTGTAGTGCTGGTACTTATGGTGCTTGTGCCTGTAGTGAAGGGGCTTGCCCTTGACTGTGTTCTTTTGAGGTATTTGGTTGTTCTTCCATTGTTTCTTGCTCTACAACTACCAACTCCTTTCCCTTTGCTGTCCCTATTGTTGGTGTAGTCCTTTCCTGGACAACTTGTTGTGCAGTTGTAGCAGTTGATGAGCTTTCCCTAGTTTGTTGTGGTATTTTGAAAGACACCTACCCAAAAGAATCTAAGTCAAGAGTTCTTTCCAAATTTTCATGGTTTGTTCCATTTTCTCTTCCTCACTTAACTCTTTAACTAGTGTGCCCTCCACCCACTCATCTTGGTTTGCAAACTTTTCTATATCAGGGATGCTGCAATGTTCATAGGGTGCCAGCCTATATTTTACCCTTCTTGCATTGATAAAGCCATATGGGTCATAGGGTACCCGCCAAAAGCTTCTCTTGAGTCTGAGTGTTTGACCCAATAATTCATCAACATCCTTCCATCCCTCTTTCTTGTTCATAACAAAGGGGCCTAACTGGTCTCTGAGTTTCAATCGGGCCTTTTTCTTTATGCTATGGAAGTGACTCAGATCTCGATTGATGAATTGCCTGAAATATTCCAAGGCAAACAGTCTCATTTTCACATATTTGGGCAGCCTGTAGGGGCATAGCTCACAGCCATATATCCTCAAAATAGTGTGATTCTGGTAAAAGTACCAGTCATCTATTTTATAGTTTTTGGAGAGCTGTAGTATCTTTTGCATATCATGTGTCAGTCTAGGAGGAGGATTTCTCATCAAGAGAGAAGAGACTGGGTATACAAACAAATCAATAAACTCACAATAAGAGTAGGGATAGTTGCGGACTTCATGAAAGATTGGGGTCCAAAAAATCACAGACCTCCTTTCCCCTTTATGGTCCAATTTTCTAATGGGGAATTGGAAGATATCTGGCTGGTAATATAAGAATAGATGATAGATATAGGATGAATATTTAAAGATTCCCTCCCGGTCTAGCCTCAACAATTGGTCATGTATCTTGTTGGAAATAAATTTGGCATAGTTGTATTTGACAGCAGGGGGCTTCCCTGGGGTAAATATAGACATCATAACCAATATGGTTTCATCAATATGCTCACTTGTCTTGAACCCCAGGACAAAAGATATCATATCAAAAACTAATCTACCCGCGTCAGTGAAAGATGCATAGTGGAAAGGAGGTGGATCCTTAGGCTGGTGATCTGCTCTCATAAACACTTGGGCAATTTTGGTTATCTCTAAGCTGGAGAGTTTGGGACCTTCATACAGCAAGAACTTCATGGTAAGAGGAAACTGGAGGTGGGTTGGTTTGATTTTCAGCACCTGATTTATAGATTCAGGAGTAATATCAAAAAGGGTAGTCCCAGAGGGACTCTTAACTGCCCTATTTGTTGGCTCATAGTTCTCACAACAGAGGTGAATGATCTCAAGGAATATATTCACAAAGGAGAGGTAATATCTGGGTAGATTTGATTCCCAAATACCATAGACATCATTTTGATTTAAGTAACTATTTCTAAGCTCACAGACTACTTGCAGATGGTTTTGGTAGCCTACTAGGTCTTGGATTAGATAGTCTCTATTAGCCAAGGGAAAATGTTCCAACTCTTTGTGGGGTGCATTAAGAGGAGTGATGTTCAAGGCTACTGGACCTTCCATGGCTAAGCTTTGTTGCCTTTAAAATTGGAAATTTTGACTCTGTGCAAGCAAAATGGGCAGAACAATGGCTCTGTGGATTTCTCTGGGATTTTCACCGTTGAAACTGGTTTGTTGGCTTCAATTTAGCTTTGTGGATTGAAGTTAGCTGGAGAAACAGGAGCTATGGGCTTCTTTCGCACAATGGGCTACAATTATGGGCAAAAGGAAGATTTCGAGGTTTCTTGGAGAGTTTGCAGGGCCGAATGAGCTAAATTTTATATCACTGTGCGGTTTTATGGTGGATTTGGCAACTCAGAGGCTTATGGGGGATTTTTGGGCAGTAACACAGTGTTTTTCCATTCAAATTATGGATGTTGTGGCCAATTTTACAGAGAAACTAATGAAAACAGGGTCGAGAGCAAATTGCTGGTAAATACTTGTTTTCTCGGTGGAATGATCGATTTGCAGGCGACCAGGCGAGCCAAGGGGTTGAGCTGTGGAGTCGAACTGCTGGGTGGCGGACTTATATGGTGAGTTTGGTCTTTTTCGTGTAAATTCGCATGCACAGGTGCGTACGGAAAATAAATAGAAATGGGTAAAAACAAGCGTTTTCACCCCCTTTTACCCGAAATTTTGACTTTGGCAGGTTCAGGGCACTTTTTTCTGATGACGTCAGCATGACGTCATTTTGTCATGTAGCAGGGTACGGATGCTGACATGGTAGGTGACATGGCATGTGACGTGGCAGGCGACGTGGCAGGTGACGTTAGAAGATAAGTAGGCGGCAAGGTGGGTGACATCATCAGGTGACGTGGGCATGACGTCAACAGGGAGGCGGGCGGGTGGTAAGTGTTATTCCCCGTACCGCTTTTGGGGGGAAGTGGTTTCGGGCGCGGGGGCTCCAAACACACCGGGCGCTTGACACGCGTCTTCGGTACCTCAAAAATACCGCCCATCCCCCGGACGATATCGTTCGGCAGGTTAGGGCTCTGTTGATGCCTCGAAAATCGCTGCAACAACATTGGGGGATAACCACCCGGTCCGGACCTTAGTACAGCTCCTTTTCCATTTGGGATGGTGGCTCCGACTGGATATAACGGGACCAGTTTCTCGATAATGAATAAGAGGGATAGATGAGTGATGAATAGTTTGCTTTAATGATAGGCGACTAGCTTATTCTAATGACAAAAATAGGAAAACTAATACTAATCCCGGGAACAATTTAGTCATTTCGAATGCAGCGTTTAATAATCCTTATCTATCTAACAGGAATATAGATGAATCTGTAAAATAAACAGAGATATTCAATCATTTAAAGATTACTTCATATGAATACTCAAAACGAAGTGATTAACACAAATTACTACATTCACTATTTATATCATCGATATATATATATACGATTGAAAGAGAAGCATGCTATAAACAGCCAATAGTGGGATGCATAAAGGATGCTGTGAAAACACACATATATATAAGCGATAATAGCAAGAGCGATTAAATAACAATTCATATAACAGGAATGAGTACAGACGCAAATAATAGTACCATGTGAGCTGCTAATCAATCCCAAATATCAGTCGTTATTCAAAATCCTTCCTTCAACATAGAAATGCTTTTAAACAAAGACAGTAGTGCACATTTGTATAAAAACCTTCCTCATTAAAATTAGAATAATGGGTCCAGTTTCATAAAAGAATATCCCTGAAGTACAATAGTGCAACTTCAGGGTTTAAGTCATATACAAAACCTTACGACCCTTTCTAAATGCATGAAAGGGTCTATAAATAATACTAAGCTAAAAAAAATCTATGAAACAAAATCCTACTAAGTTGGCATCAATAAATGCTATCTATCTCCTTGGGGGCGATCTGGAAGTCGGCAATGTGAATCTTCACTCTGGCTGCTTGCCTTTAAACCTGAGCTGGCTTATCGCAAGCATTGGCTCCACTTCGGGTGGTCTGTTGAGGCGCAAGCTGAGTTGGGTAGCAAAGGTGGCATCCTGAATATCGGGTATGATATACCCGATAGCATCTGTGAGGCATTTTAAGGCGGCTCTCTGGCTGTGCGGCTTCACTAAGAAGAACCAATAGGCATCCCATGTTAAACTGTTGATCCCTGCGATTAATCTTCCATTTTTCTCCAGCTCTGGGTAGCATGAATGCTCCAACATCTTTGTTGCTGTTAATTGGCCTGGAGTACATTGGGAAATCATGTTAGACAAATAAAGAGTATTATTTACTAATTCAACCAAATTACTAGTGGTTGCCTTGCATCTTAAAGTCGCTCTTTCTGCCTTCATTAACTATGATTGCCATTCTGTGAATAATATTTCCTTGTGTGATTCCAGAATCCTTGGTAGGTTAGTTGCCTGGCCCTGATCGGAATCTTGCCATTCCAGAAAATTTGTCAGCGTTTCTTCGGCCTGATCCAAATCTGTCCTTGCCTTTTCTATTTTTTCGCTTATGGATGCCACTAAGTCGCACAATGGCTCTGCCTGGGTGATTTGTTGACATAGGAGCTTAACCTGATTTATCAATGCTTTATTTAATTGAAGCGCCTCTGCTTTAAACTCATCTACCTAAGGGAGATTTTTCATTTGCTCAATTTGAGTTGATAATTGAGCGATTTTCTCATCTTTGGATTTTATCATTCCCTCAGTTAATATTTTTAATTGCGCCAATGTTGCCGATAGCTCCTTTTGCCTTTGGATTGCACTCTCGTCAATCCTCTGTTTCTCCTCTTGCAATTGCTTAGTCAGCTGATAATTATTTTGTTGTTGTACTTGCAATTCCTGCTCCGCCTGCTCTGCCTTCTGCTGCGCTTCTGATAATTGAGCCTGTAGCGAAAATATGTCTTGATCTTTCGCTTTTAATATACTACTCACCTCCAATGCTTTATCAATGGTTGTCGTCGAATATGCTCCAGCGTATTGCGATAGCTTTGTTAAGTCATCGGAGGGATCAAATTCTTCTTTCCACACAACATTGCCCGTTACTGTTAATTCAGGGAATAAAGAAGGTTGATCAGCCCTTCTCCTCTTCCTCTGTCGCTTTACAACAGCTTTATGCTTAGGGCTGTAGAATACATCCAAGGGGGGAATCTCTTCTATTTGAAAAATGATTTCGCCCGATGGATCCTCAGGAATTATTTCTGTTTCCTTTGATTTGGGTGGGTCGTTGGTTTTGCCCGAAACCTGTTTTGATGTCGCTTCCTGTGTGTCACCCTCTTTAGATATCTCATCATATTTAGAGCATTCTAGGTTGCCGATGATTGAGTTGAATTGTTGCCATTGCTGGAGCAAATTCAGATCAATTTGTGTATCATCATTAACTTTCGAGCTGGCCTCTTCTTGAGTTTTCACCTGGGTTTCATCCATTCGCTGCACATTTGCCTGGGTTTCTTCCTGCCTCTAGTTACGCACTTCCTCCTGCTGCTTTGATGTAGTAGGAGGTTGCTTATTACTTTGCTGCTCAGGCTCGCTTGATTTTGTCGTCGTTGGAGTAGTCGCTAACAGGTCTAGAGGCAGAGTTTGGAACCTCTGTTCTCTAATTCTGTTAAATTCGGCTAGCCCCTCATCGTTGTATTCATTTATGGCAAGCGATTTAACTTTATATAGCGACTCGGCCGATGCAAATAAATCCTCAAATCTGTCTTCTTTGTGCTCGAACTTGGCCAATTTGGCCTGGTCGAGCGCATTGTAAGCGATTTTCCTTGGATCGTACTGCCTGCTTGGCAGAGTGGCTAGAGTCAAGGAATTTATCTTCCCAGCTTCCTTCTCTACATGTTTTCTATCATGCAGAGTGTAAATACCAATTCGCAGGGGAAAGGAGGGCCAGACATGCTTCTTTGTTTTTTTCAGGGTCTGAGTAACCCCATCGACATTGATTTGATAAGCTAATTCCCTGGCAAGTAACTTATCAGGGATGTATAGTGGAATCACATGGGGCTTGGCCTGACTGCCAAAAACTCTAATATAGGTGAACTTCTCTTCTCCAAACCAACTTGTTACGGCAGTTAAATCCACCCCTGCTTGTTCAGAAATCTTTGGGGCAGGCTTATCAAAAATGGAGTAATGAATTGGCAACATGAAACCGTTGCAGATTTGATACAAGTGGTGTTTGTAGTTGGTCTTCCACAAATTTTGATGATATATGTGGACGGGTGCAGGGTCTTGCGACGTCCACCTCCATCCGAGCACAGGGAATTCAGAATTAAAACATAAAACTTCTAGTACATAGGCACTGTAGTAAAATGGTGGAATGAACCTCTCTGTGACGCGAGAATTAAATCTGAAATTAAGAATGGCCGTGGCTAACTTATCGAATAATATATCCGCGCAATCCATTATCTCTCCGCTACATGCCGCCTCCATTAAGGGAACCATTTCTATGGTAAAATTGGCGGAGTCATGTAATCCCCATAGTCTATACATCATAACCCTAGCATAACAGTAAGGAGAACATAGAGAATCGACTGAGTACTTACCCGAGGATTCGTGCTTATGCTTTGCTGGATTTTGTCTCCAGCCTCGAATTGGTTCGGACTTGGTCTCATTTTCTGCTCGGAACTTCTCCAGGAATGCCGTGTTATACTTCTTCTCCTCTGTCGGCAAATGATACATTTTCCTTAAATCTTCGGCTCGAAAAGAATCGAAAATCCTCCCATCTATAGTGCTGAAAGTTCTATCGGTAATTGGGATCTCTTAGATTGCCCACCTTACCACATCCGTATATGGGAGAATTTGCTCCCGGGCCGCTATTCTGTGAAGAAAGGAATTGGCAAAGTCTTTTAGATTAGCCTCAGATTTGCTAGTACTGTCACATGAGACTTGTATTCCCGTCACCCTCGGCTCTTCAGCTTCAATCAAATTATATGTTCCTTGCCAAGTAGCTCTGGTAAGTCCCAGGCACATAGTATCCGATATAAGCCCTTTCTTTTTACTACCTGGATCAACAACAGATTGCCCTGCGGCTGGTGAAGCGGAAGGCATTGTAGTCTTTTTGGACTTTTTTCCCATTCCACTCAAATCTGTCTCTGCGGAAGAATTCTGCACAGAGAGAAAGATAGGCGTAATACAGGAAACAATAACATGAATCGAATAGACTCAGGTATATATATCTTGATAATTTCATGGTGATCGATTGACTTAATACGGCTTCGGATCAAATCTGTGAATAGATCGCAAGCTTGTTGTTTTCATTAAATGGTCGTTAAGGCCTGTCAATCTCATTAATACCAGTCGCTTCGGTTAATGGCCGAATGATTTATTTGAAGCATGCCTTGGGCGATTTCGTGGTTGAACGCGGATGAGCGGCTTTTCGAAATATAGTGCCTTAATTACGAATAAATCGTGTTAAACTGCCTTTATGGTTTTACTTTGAAAACTGTGCATATACCCTTTTCGCAATCGGGTGTCAGGAAAATCATAAGTCATTGTTTTGGTTCCATTTGGAATCTCCGATCGCCGATAGCGATATCGCATCACGTCGGGAGTAGCTAGTGGGGCGGTTAAGAATGTGTGCATGGTGAATTGCCGATCGCCGATAGCGATATCGCATCGCATCAGGGCAAGAGGGAGCTTATTTGCGTTTAGCCATTATCGCTAATTGCCGATTGTCGATATCACATCGCATCGGAGCAAGGGGTCCTTAATTGTGTTACTTTATGTTTCACCGATACCCGATAGCGATTTCGCATCGGAGCAAATCAAAATGTCCTCAAGTTGTGTTCCCTTTGTCATTGCAATATGCGATCTTGCGATCGCTTTATCGCAATGACAAAAGATAAATCGTTTTACGTTAAGGTTTTTTGATTGGTTTATTGGAGAGGCCTTTTGGAATAGAACTTAAATTGATACCAATTTAAAAACAAAAATTAAAAAGGGACCCATTTCATATAATTGTTTTTTGGAATAATAATGATATGAAATGGGGGGTTGTTGTAGGGCACAACAATTGGCAATTCGCTGGAAGAAACAGTTATCTCTGAAAAGTATAGAAATATTTAAACTTTTCCAAAAGGGAAATTTTTATCAAAAGGGAAAATTCTAATATAATAGGTATAGTTGCATTCTAGACAAAACAGAACTTTCTTTGCTAATTTCCTCTTTTGTTAAAAAATAGATACATTCTAGATTTTAAATTGGCGTTTATTGGTTGATATTGATAAAATAGAAAACTTTTCCCAATCAGTTATTAAAATTAACTCCTTTGTCATAGGTAGAGCCTCTGCTGCCAGCAAACGTCCATAGTTTCGGCAGGGATACCTTTTAACCATATCATTGTCTATTGTCCCATTCACCTTAGAGCATGATTAACAGAATGAATTCAAAATATGTTTTTCACATTTTGTATTTCTTTTCTTTTTCTGTTATTTTGTAAGATAAAAATCCATTGCCTTGGTGTGGTGGCCAGTTAAGTGACAATGCCATTCACTAGTAGTAATTTAATCGAACAAGTTGGCTAGTGAGGAGACCCCTTGTCTTACAATTGAAGCCATTACCCTGTTTTGGTGTGCAGTATTGATAATCTCGGCTAAACTATTTCCTTATGAACATGGTAAGCAGGCTTGTAATAAGACCTCTTATCTTTTGTATCCAGTATTCTTGGAATTACACTCTGAGTAATCACAAACTTGAGTAAGTGGGATAGACAATTTCCTCCTTAAGAGAAGATGGAAGACAAGGTAAGAGTTGGAGATGCTGAATTTGGATTAGCTCCTATTTTGATATTGATAACCTTCTTGTAACCAATTTGAAAAATCTAAAAAGATTTACAATATTTATAAACTTCGAGAGGGGTTCACTAGGATTGTAGAGCAGTTCCAGAATGCAATTATATCTAATTTCCTAGAAATCATTTCTTTTGTTTAAGACTTCTATTTATTTAAAAGTAAATATTGCACTACTTGTTTTGAGAAACTCTTTGAATATAGCAAAGGTCAAATAGAAGATACCTTACAGTTTTATTTTCTAATGCTGCTACAAAATACAAAAATACTATTAAAAGGAGAAGGGGTTACCTCCTCAATTGAAAATTTTCTTTAAGATCAGACCATTAACAGGGAGAGAATATCTCAACCCTGATAAATCTTGTAGTATGAAGGTCGAATGGCCTATGTTTTCACAGATCTGAAATGGTCCAAGCCACATCTTCTGAAACTTGGTGTGTTTTCCTTTATATTCATGGGCTTTGTCCCATTTCAGGACTAAATCACCGACTTGAAATTGTTTAGAACCAGATGAAATTGAATCAAATGATGAATTGATGATCTGTTGATGTTTCGCATGAATGATTTTATCTTTTTCTCTTTCTTCTTCTAATTTTAGAATTTGGTCATGTCTAAGCTGTAAAGAAGAAGAAGGGCTTTCTTCAATAAATTGAACTAGGGCTAGAGAAGGAAGGATGAGATTTGTTGGTAGTACTACTTCTTTTCCATAAACAAGTTTAAACGGGGAAGAGCCTATAGAAGCTTTTTGCGTTATCCTGTCAGCCCATAATGCAAATATTAGATTTGTGCCAGTTCTTATGATTCTGTTCGATAGTTCGCTTGATAATTTTAATAAGATTTTTGTTTGTAGATTCGGCCAAACCATTGCCCTGAGGATAATAGTTAGCAGAATATTTGAGTTTGAATCCTCTTTTGATTACGAAATCAAACATAGAATTGCCTGAAAAGTAAGATGCATTATCAAAAACAAGAGTGTTCGGGACACCAAACCTAGTAATGATGAATTGATCTATAAATTCAATAATGGTTTCAGAATTTGTTGTCTTTAAAGGAATCACTTCAACCTACTTGGTAAAGTAATCAGTAGCAGTAAGGATATACTTATGTTGTTTGGAAGAATTTGGGGTAATCTCTCCAATAATGTCCAATCCCCATTGCTCAAATGGTTGTTCAATGTTGACCGGTTGCAGAGGGAAGGCTGATTTCCTTTGTCTTCCACTTGAAGTTTGACAATTTTGACATTTCCTTCCATATTCATGAGCATCTCTAAACAGAGTGGGCCAATAATATCCAGCATGGATGACTTTGTGAGTTGTGGTATCAGCTCCGAAGTGGCCTCCTGCTGGTCCATCATGCAATTCCTGCAAAACTTTTTGTGCTTCAGGTTTTTCAAGGCATCTTAATAAAACTGAATCATAATTTTGCCTAAAAAGCACATCATCAATAATGGTAAAACTTTTTGCTTTCAATCGTATGGCCCTTTTGTTTTTGTAGGACAGGTTGGGAGGTGCATATCCATTTTTCAAATAAAATATTAAATCAGCATACTGTGATTCAGAGTCAATGATACTTATCTGGTTGATTATTTCAGATTGATCTGTATCGCTTGATTCCGGAACGTTGGATGCTCCTGCCAATAACCTACAAAAACCTTGGCCTCTAACAATCTTTGTTGGCTTGATCTCTAGGTCATATTCTTGAAGTGTTGTTACCCAATTTTCCCTTTTTTCTCCCAATTCTCTTTGGATTAATAGTTGCCTAACTGAGGAGAAAGGAACTATAA
>APFE031211632.1:52123-62966 GCA_000404065.3 Pinus taeda | reverse complement strand
TAGCGCCAGAAATGTTGATGCCTCGAAAATCGTTGCAACAACATTGGGGGATAACCACCTGGTCCGGACCTTAGTACAGCTCCTTTTCCGTTTGGGATGGTGGCTCCGACTGGATATAACGAGACCAGTTTCCCGATAATGAATAAGAGGGATAGATGAGTGATCAATAGTTTGCTTTAATGATAGGTGACTAGCTTATTCTATTGACAAAAATAGGAAAACTAATACTAATCCCGAGAACAATTTAGTCATTTCGAATGCAGCGTTTAATAATCCTTATCTATCTAACAGGCATATAGATGACTCTGTAAAATAAACAGAGATATTCAATCATTTAAACATTACATCATATGAATAGTCAAAACGAGCGATTAACACAAATTACTGCATTCACTATTTATATCATCGATATATATATATACGATTGAAAGAGAATCATGCTATAAACAGCCAATAGTGGGATGCATAAAGGATGCTGTGAAAACACATATATATAAGCGATAATAGAAAGAGCGATTAAATAACAATTCATATAACAGGAATGAGTACAGACGCAGATAATAGTAACATGTAAGCTGCTAATCAATCCCAAATATCAGCCGCTATTCAAAATCCTTCCTTCAACATAGAAATGCTTTTAAACAAAGACAGTAGTGCACATTTGTATAAAAACCTTCCTCATTAAAATCAGAATAATGGGTCCAATTTCATAAAAGAATATCCCTGAAGTACAATAGTGCAACTTCAGGATTTAAGTCATATACAAAACCTTATGACCCTTTCTAAATGCATGAAAGGGTCTATAAATACTACTAAGCTAAAAATATCTATGAAACAAAATCCTACTAAATTGGCATCAATAAATGCTATATATCTCCTTGGGGACGATCTGGTAGTCGGCGATGTGAATCATGACTCGGGTTGCTTGCCTTTAAACCTGAGCTGGCTTATCGCAAGCATTGGCTCCACTTCGGGTGGTCTGTTGAGGCGCAAGCTGAGTTGGGCAGCAAAGGTGGCATCCTGAATATCGGGTATGATATACCCGATCCCATCTGTGAGGCATTTTAAGGCGACTCTTTGGCTGTGCGGATTCACTAAGAAGAACTAATAGGCATCCCATGTTAAACTGTTGATCCCCGCGATTAATCTTCCATTTTTCTCCAGCTCTTGGTAGCATGAATGCTCCAACATCTTTGTTGTTGTTAATTGGCCTGGAGTACATTGGGAAATCATGTTAGACAAATAAAGAGTATTATTTACTAACTCAACCAAATTACCAATGGTTGTCTTGCATCTTAAAATTGCCCTTTCTACCTTCATTAACTGTGATTGCCATTTTGTGAATAATATTTCCTTGTGTGATTCCAGAATTCTTGGTAGGTTAGTTGCCTGGCCCTGATCGGAATCTTGCCATTCCAGAAAATTTGTCAGCATTTCTTTGGCCTGATCCAAATTTGTCCTTGCCTTTTCTATTTTTTCGCTTATGGATGCCACTAAGTCGCACAATGGCTCTGCCTGGGTGATTTTTTGACATAGGAGCTTAACCTGATTTATCAATCCTTTACTTAATTAAAGCGCCTCTGCTTTAAACTCATCTACCTGAGGGAGCTTTTTCATTTGCTCAATTTGAGTTGATAATTGAGCGATTTGCTCATCTTTGGATTTTATCATTCCCTCAGTTGATATTTTTAATTGCACCAATGCTGCTAATAGCTCCTTTTGCCTTTGGATTGCGCTCTCGTCAATCCTCTGTTTCTCCTCTTACAATTCCTTAGTCAGCTGATAATTATTTTGTTGTTGTACTTGCAATTCCTACTCCGCTTGCTCTGCCTTCTGCTGCGCTTCCGATAATTGAGCCTGTAGCGAAACGATGTCTTGATCTTTCTCTTTTAATAGACTTCTCACCTCCGATGCTTTATCAATGGTTGCCGCGGAATATGCTCCAGCGTATTGCGATAATTTTGTTAAGTCATCGGAGGGATCAAATTCTTCTTTCCACACAACATTGCCCGTTATTGTTAATTCAGGGAATAAAGAAGGTTGATCAGCCCTTCTCCTCTTCCTCTGTCACTTTATAACAACTTTATGCTTAGGGCTGTAGAATACATCCAAGGGGAGAATCTCTTCTATTTGCAAAATGATTTCGCCCGATGGATCCTTAGGAATTATTTCTGTTTCCTTTGATTTGGGTGGGTCATTGGTTTTGCCCGAAACCTGTTGTGATGTCGCTTCCTGTGTGTCACCCTCTTTAGATATCTCATCATCTTTAGAGCATTCTAGATTTCCAATGATTGAGTTGAATTTTTGCCATTGTTGGAGCAAATTCGGATCAATTTGTGTATCATCATTAACTTTCGAGCTGCCCTCTTCTTGAGTTTTCGCCTGGGTTTCATCCTGTCGCTGCACATTTGCCTGGGTTTCTTCCTGCCTCTGGTTACGCACTTCCTCCTGCTGCTTTGATGTAGTAGGAGGTTGCTTATTACTTTGTTGCTCAGGCTCGCTTGATTTTGTCGTCGTTGGAGTAGCCGCTAACAGGTCTAGAGGCAGAGTTTGCAACCTTTGTTCTCTAATTCTGTTAAATTCGGCTAGCCCCTCATCGTTGTATTCATTTATGGCAAGCGATTTAACTTGATATAGCGACTCGGCTAATGCAAATAAATCCTCAAATCTGTCTTCTTTGTGCTCGAACTTGGCCAATTTGGCCTGGTTGAGCGCATTGTAAGCGATTTTCCTTGGATCGTACTGCCTGCTTGGCAGAGTGGCTAGAGTCAGCGAATTTATCTTCCTAGCTTCCTTCTCTGCATGTTTTATATCATGCAGAGTGTAAATACCAATTCGCAGGGGAAAGGAGGGCCAGACATGCTTCTTTGCTTTCTTCAGGGTCTGAGTAACCCCATTAGCATTGATTTGATAAGCTACTTCCCTGGAAAGTAACTTATTAGGGATGTATAGTGGAAGCACATGGGGCTTGTCCTGACTGCCAAAAACTCTAATATAGGTGAACTTCTCTTCTCCAAACCAACTTGCTATGGCAGTTAAATCCACCCCTGCTTGTTCAGAAATCTTCAGGGCAGGCTTATCAAAAATGGAGTAATGAATTGGCAACATGAAACCGTTGTAGATTTGATACAAGTGGTGTTTGTAGTTGGTCTTCCACAACTTTTGATGATATATGTGGATGGGTGCGGGGTCTTGCGACGTCCACCTCCATCCGAGCACAGGGAATTCAGAATTAAAACATAAAACGTCTAATACATAGGCACTGTAGTAAAATGGCGGAATGAACCTCTCTGTGACGCGAGAATTAAATCTGAAATTAAGAATGGTCGTGGCTAACTTATCAGATAATATATCCGCCCAATCCATTATCTCGCCGCTACATGCCGCCTCCATTAAGGGGACCATTTCTATGGTAAAATTGGCGGAGTCATGTAATCCCCATAGTCTACACATCATAATCCCAGCATAGCAGTAAGGAGAACATAGAGAATCGACTGAGTACTTACCCGAGGATTCGTGCTTATGCTTTGCTGGATTTTGTCTCCAGCCTCGAATTGGTCCAGACTCGGTCTCATTTTCTGCTCGGAACTTCTCCAGGAATGTCGTGTTATACTTCTTCTCTTCTACCGGTAAATGATACATTTGCCTTAAATGTTCGGCTCGAAAAGAACCGAAAATCCTCCCATCTATAGTGCTAAAAGTTCTATCGGTAATTGGGATCTCTTGGATTGCCCACCTTACCACATCCGTATATGGGAGAATTTGCTCCCGGGCCGCTATTCTGTGAAGAAAGGAATTGGCCAAGTCTTTTAGATTAGCCTGAGATTTGTTAGTACTGTCGCATGAGACTTGTATTCCCGTCACCCTCGGCTCTTCGGCTTCAATCAAGTTATATGTTCCTTGCCAAGTACCTCTGGTAAGTCCCAGGCACGCAGTATCCGATATAAGCCCTTTCTTTTTACTTCCTGGATCAACAACGGATTGCCCTGCGGCTGGTGAAGCGGAAGGCATTGTAGTCTTTTTGGACTTCTTTCCCATTCCACTCAAATCTGTCTCTGCGGAAGAATTATGCACAGAGAGAAAGATAGGCGTAATACAGGAAACAATAACATGAATCGAATAGACTGAGGTATATATATCTTGATAATTTCATGGTGATCGATTGACTTAAGACGGCTTCGGATCAAATCTGTGAATAGGTCGCAAGCTTGCTGTTTTCAATAAATGGTTGTTAAGGCCTGTCAATCTCATTAATACCAGTCGCTTCGGTTAATGGCTAAATGATTTATTTGAAGCATGCCTTGGGCGATTTGGCGGTTGAACGCGGATGAGCGGCTTTTCGAAAGATAGTTCCTTAATTACGAATAAATCGTATTAAACTGCCTTTATGGTTTTACTTTGAAAACTGTGCTTATACCCTTTTCGCAATCGGGTGTCAGGAAAATCATAAGTCATTGTTTTGGTTCCATTTGGAATCTCCGATCGCTGATAGCGATATCGCATCGCGTCGGGAGTAGCGAGTGGGGCAGTTAAGAATGTGTGCATGGTGAATTGCCAATCGCCGATAGCGATATCGCATCGCATCGGGGCAAGAGGGAGCTTATTTGCGTTTAGCCATTATCGCCGATTGCCGATTGCCGATTGCCGATATCACATCGCATCGGAGCAAGGGGTCCTTAATTGTGTTACTTTATGTTTCACCGATACCCGATAGCGATTTTGCATCGGAGCAAATCAAAATGTCCTCAAGTTGTGTTCCATTTTTCATTGCGATATGCGATCTTGCGATCGCTTTATCGCAATGACAAAAGATAAATCGTTTTACGTTAAGGTTTTTTGATTGGTTTATTGGAGAGGCCTTTTTGAATAGAACTTAAATTGATACAAATTTAAAAACAAAAATTAAAAAGGGACCCATTTCATATAATGGTTTTTTGGAATAATAATGATATGAAATGGGGGGGTTGTTGTAGGGCACAACAGGCTCGCGATATCGCCGACCACCGTCGGATCTGGGAGCGCCAATTGAACGGTTGGCAGGTAATAAAGGTAGCGGTAGGTTAACTCTGGGGACCCGCTTTAATATTTTGGGTTTTTGTAATGTTTGCGGTATATTTCGGACTTTGGATAAAATGGGTTTTTGGGGGAAAAAATGCGGGTTTCGGCTATTTTATTTAAACAGAGGCTAAACAAGTCCCGATGGGCACGTGGAGGGTTGTTATTGGCCCCACGTGGACCAATAACTCCCGATGAAATGTTAACATATAGCTATAGTTAGCCAAGGGTCGGGGTATTAGATTTTTTAGGGATTTTGTGTATTTTTACATAGTAAGGGAGGGGAATATACATAGGAGCTATATAAATAGGGTTAGTAGGTTAATATGACTATGTGGGATGGGTTTGTATGGTTTAGGCTAAGTTTATAGAGTGAAAAATTAGGCATGGGGGGAATGAAAGGATGCCAAGTAGTGAAGTTTATGAAACTTTGGAAAAATGGAGTAAAGACTTTTTACACAAGAAATGTGGCTTGTTTTGCCTAGGTGAAAATAAATTTTCACTTAGATTTTCTATGAGATGAAGTGGACTAAAGGTAATGAGCAAATCTCATTTCCCTTGGGGGAATGTTAGTAAGTGTTTCTTGGGAAAATGGGGAGGCGAATTAGTCATGCTCCATTTGTTTTGTAGCCACCTTGCCATAGTACCTTATGATTTTTATGGGATGGAAACTTGTTCCAAAGGAGAAAATTGCTCATAAACCATGCTTATATACCATTAGAACTACCTACCCAACCTAGTATACCTAACATTTTCTCTTCATTTTCCTTGGGTGCACTTAAACTAGCAAACCCTGATTGTTCTCTTTTCTTTTAGCTTCCCTCCTATCTAAGTCTACCCTTATTTCTTCCAGGGCTCGGATTAAGATGTTGAGACCCTTTGCTTCTCTATCTAACTACTTATCTACCAAGCTTACATTGTTTGTACAAACCTTTACTCTCTATTCTAAGACAAGTAAATTCAAACATGATCTAGCTAGGATTAGAATGTCTGGCTATTCATCAACTGTGGCAAGAGTCAACCACCTATACATAGTGAGGTTCTTCAAAATATGGAACCTTTGCAGCATGGAAAGCATGAACATATTTGGCATTTCTTCAGTCAATCATGAAAAATGAAACCTATTGGTATAGGAATCTAACACTGTGTTTTAGAATTCGTATGCAGGTAATTTCTGTACAAGGTTAAAACCTACACCATTGTTGTTGAATATGCAATTGTTGTTGTAATTGTACCTTGAAGCATCTCTCTTCTTCAAGAAGTCTCGGGCATAGTGACATGCTTGTGGTAATTGTAGCATTCAATATGCTTTGATTCAAGAGACCTTCTTGAACTGGATGGTCTTCCTCTTCCTTTTCTCTTCTTTTCTTGAGTGACAAATGCCGATGGCTTGCCTTCTTCATGCTTTTGAATTCTTCCTCTAGAAATTATCTTGGCCTCTTCTTCAATGCATTTCCCAATGAGATCATCAAATGACAGAAGAACACTATTTTTGCGTAAAGTAGTAATGAAGGTTTCCCAAATAGGAGGAAGGCCTTGAAGAGTCACCACCACCATCTCTCTATTAGATATTTGTTCACCGACAGATTGCAAATGATCCCTTAGGCGGAATAATCACATGATATAGGATTACATGGATTCACCCTTATTCATTTTCATTTATTTGAGTTGATTTTTCAAAGAGAGTATGTGATTCAAGTTGTTGACTTCATACTTCTTGATCAGATAGTCAAAAATATCCTTAGACTTCTTCAAGTTACCAACATAAACAAGTAAATGATCTTGCAAACCATCAATGATAATTTTCTTGGCTTTGAGCTCATCTTTCTTGTATATGGATTTGATAGCAAAAAAAGCATTTGATGCAGGCTCAGGTACCTTTCCTTGCACATATTCCAAAACATGAATGTCATCTAGTATAACTTCCAACATGATCTTCCAAGCAGCAAATTTAGATGAGTCACCTAGATTCTCATTATCCTTAAGTAAGAGGTAGACATCTTTGACCAAATCAAATAGACTTCTTCAGCTTCTTTCAAGAATGATTTCTCTTGTATCTTGTCTCCTTGGGTTGTCTTCAACTTAGCTCAGATAGCATGTTAATTTTCCATTGTTCTATGTTGTTACAATCACTTTAGCCCAATTGTTATCTTCAATTAGAAATCTTTCAAAACATTTTAGTATTCCAATAATCAATAGAAATTGTAGATAGAACAGTAAATGTAGTAGACAATATAAGATAATCAAGAGCAATAAGAGACACAAAGATTTGGTCAAGGACCATGGAAAAACCCACAGCGGGGAAAACCCTTTCAAATTCGTCTTCTTATTTGATTGTCATAAAATGTTCAACAAAGAGAATACAATGTTCCAATTCACCAATCAAAAGACTATCTCGCAAAACTAACTCAACAATATCCAAGAGATGATTCCAATAAACAAAACAGATCAAAATCAACCTCTCCAAGCTTGCGATCAACAGTCAAAGTGACCATGCATGTAGCTGCAGCTCTCCAGCTATAGGAAGCACCGTATCATGTGAGCACCTATAGCCAAGAATTCCTTGTTCCCACCCTATGGATACAGATCAAATTCCCTTCACACGTGATATATTTAACCCTACAATTTCATATATGTACGAACCAATTTCGTGAACCAACCTCATACCTGTGCAAGAAAGAAAAACAAAGAGAGAGAAGAATATGTTTGTTGATGATGTCTAAATGAGGTTCACTTGACTTTTATTTATATGCTTCCAAGGGTGTCCAATTTCTCTTTAAAGATGACCTTTAATTTTGTGCACATGTGGGTTTCCTCCTTAAAAATACATTTTTCCTTAACCAAATTAAATTTTCCAAAGGGCTATGAGGGATCTTTCTTGCTGAAGGAGATTGTTCAAATGAGGGAATTTGTCTCTGAGCTGATAGCATGTGTGGTGCTAGCCCCACATACAACATTCATGTCTAAGTCAATACTTGACATACTCGAGAACTTAGCTCTAGTTCTTGTCATGTGGTCTAATGCCCCATTTTCCACAAACCAAACTCTAGATTTCTACTCAAAAGATGAGACAATAAGGAAAATTATTTCTCAAACTAATTTAAAAAGTCATTCACTGCAACTGAAGCTTCCACTAGACTATCTTTCCCATTATTCTCCTTCTTCTTGTTGGGGCACTAACCAACATAGCGACCATACTAGTTATAAGCAAAGCACCGGACCCTCTTATTCTTTCTCCTTAGAAGTGGATCCCCCACTCCCTTCATATTTCCTTTGACTTTACCCTTTGTCACAAGGGCTACATGCTCTTCATCTCCCTCATTCTAATGTCTACTACTCTTTTCATTTCTTTTTATTTCTTCCTAAATGAAATCATCCCACAACCTTGTCTGGTTAGGAAGATTCTCTCGAGCCACTGTTCCAATAATGAAGGCATCACGTTCCTTTGTGAAGCCTTTTAAGTCTATCCACACAACTCTGAGTTTGAGATGACTTCCCCTACAACTACCAACTCATCCTTTTCCTGAGTCATTCTGGTAAGGTAGGAGGCCACGCTCTCTCCTTTGACCATCTTCACATTCTGTAGCTTTTCTTTGAGAACCATCCTTCTATTTTCATTATTTGCTTCATATAAATTCTTCATAGTATCCCACATCTCTTTGGTTATTTTCTTCTCATCCAAATGAGAGATAAGGTGGTCTCTAACTCCATCTAGAATGATCCTCTATGCTTTAGCCTCATTCACTTCATGAATATCCAATGTAATAGGATCAGATGTGGGAACAAGAACAATAGTGTTGACAAACCATCATAATTTGTTTTCCCCGAGAACAACACCTATTTTGACTTTCCATTGCAAATAGTTGGACACCCCATCCAACCATTCCTCATATCTGATGTTGGAAATTATTCTCTCAACTTTCCAACAGAAAACAAACAAACAATTTCCCCCCCTACACCCTTATTATCTTAGCAAGAAATAATGTGTTTGTTGTCTTTTCATAGTGTTATAGAAATATTTGGGCACTGCATCCCCAATCATGTATGTCCATAAACCAAGGGCTTCTGAGTCCCTAAAAGTGTTGTTTCACACCCTAAAGGAACAAGGTCAGTTGATTACATCATCTCCCAAAAGTTCTCCATGGAAAATTGCTCAAAACTGGTCAAAACTGGACCATATAGACTGCTCAATGCTAAGGGTGTGATGCATCTCACCTGCCACATGCAAAAAGTGAGATGCATACTGAAAATCCCTTCTGTAGGGTGCGATGGGAGAGAGTAGAAAAATGGCAGAGACAGTTTGCAAGGTGGATGATCATGGAATCTTCCAGAAACTTCTCCTATGACACTTGCCTCTCTGAATTCGCCCAGGGATGAGTAAGAGATCATGAATCTCCAAGTGGAACCAAGAACTATCATAGAGAGGACACTAATCAAAATCCCTCCTGCAAACATCTATATATGGATCCCTCATCCCAGAGATCCAGAGGCTGGACTTTTGTATCTTGTAAGGAAGTGTTGTTGGTTTCTTAGTGGAATATCATAGTGTTGGGTGATCTAAGCTTTTCATGAGGTGAAGAAGGGCTTTCATGCTGGGAGGATGACGTTGGGTCAGATCAATGGGCTGTAATCCTCTCTTCTACTCTTTCTATCAATAAATCTATTTAAGTTTTCCTCCACATTCTTGTATGTTTGATGATATATGCATTTGTGTGGTCAGCATATATATGGTCCTCTATTGTTTATGTTTGTAGATCCCAGTACTTTGAAGGTATTATGCTGCTTTGACTTTACAGGTACTCTTTGAAACAGGTAAGCAAGGAAGGAGCGGAAAAGATCTGTCAGAGGGGGAGAAGGAACAAGCAAGGAACCAAGCAAAAGATCGAGGTTGGTATTCTTTGCTCCTCTCCCATCTACTTCTCATAAAGGAAAACGAAAGTAACTTTAGTTTGTTTGTTTCTAAGATAGCTACCCGTCTTAATGGGACTAGCAGCTCTGAATAGACACTAGATTTCCCGATTAAAAAATGGCGACTCCACTGGGGAGCAAATAGCTTGTTTGCTTGTCTATATTTGTTTGCTTTATAAACTACAAACGGAGCCTGAAGTTAAGCCAGCTAGCCTTCGAACTGCATTTGCTCTGCAAGTGCAAAGTAGATCAATGTTGCTTCAGTCCATCTCCGGGTTTTGTTTATAAACTAAATTATTTATTTGCAAACATCCTAATTGCCCTGGTGGTGGCTCAAGTAACCTCATTAGATCAGCCCCTATGATTTGTATTTACTGACTATCATTAGCACGGTCTAAATCCCTAAACTAAGCTGCAAACTGTGACCAAAAACCAAGTTGAAGTCTCGTCCCTGGACCATCGCACCTTCTCCTCTTGGCAATCTAGATGCATCACACCTCCCATGTGCAGTGGGTGAGATGCATCCCTATTTCCCTGTGTTACAAGTGCGATGATCAGATAAGACTGTTTTTGCCTCCAGATTTTCGTTTTTCTTCACTCTCTTCAGTTTTATTCAGGAGTTTTGTTGTTTGTGATCAGTATACCACTGTGGAAACTCCCTTCCTTGGAATTATTCAACCTCCATTGTACAAAGAATTGTAAATGTTTTTATGTATTTTTCGCCATTTACAGTTCTCCTTTACAAATAAGTAGCTTAACTGAACTGTCGTCTTTTGATTTGGAAGTGTCGCAAGTGTCGTTTTCAGTCAAAGAAAAGAATCCTACTATTCTTGATGGTCGATTACACTGTTACTCTTGTATTTGATTTGAATTAATAGTT
>APFE031211632.1:27285-51126 GCA_000404065.3 Pinus taeda | reverse complement strand
GGCGTCGTAAAGCCTGGTAACTATCGCTTTCATCGTAGGTTGGGTGATTCCTCCTCTTTGAGACGACAAGTGCCAGTACAGACTTGTGCTCCCACATACCATCGAGTATATATTAGGGGACCACAATAGGCTATATCCTTTATCCTTAGGAAGTCGTGTCTGCCACTCTATCGATTGCAATGCACTGAACATAGCATTCGGGAAGATTGACTGTCGTACTGTAAAAAGCATTCTGCAGTTTTGCAATTGGTTTGGTAATCCCTCTGTCTAGATTTCCAGAGTAGTCTCTTTCATTCCTTTTCAGACTCCTTAAAGGAAAAGATCCATCTAAGCACTTGTCACTTCAAGCTCATTAAAAATCGAAGGTGACTAGAGTCATCTTTAGCTTTTTTTCGACTCTTAAAAATTGAAAAATCAAGTTGTGTCAAAGCGTCTAAAATTCATTTAATTCGGAATCATTTTTCCCCTTTATTTTGAGTTGATCGAGTAATCCGCAATTGTGGAAGAAAGTCAATCGAAACCCCATCGTTCGCGGAGATTAATAAGTCAAGCGTCTTTGACTCTGGAAACGAAACTATTCCAGACAAAGTGAACTCGTTTAACCGGATCAAAGTCCCATGGTTTGCTTGGAACTTGTGTTCCAACATCCTCAAGGACTCCAGTTACTCCAACCATTTCTGGTATCCCTGCCTTTACAGAATAAATTCCGCAGCCACAAGTGGACATTAGAACTGATCCTAGTGTAATGGTAAACACTTCTATTCCTAAACCGACTCCATCTACAGCTAATTCGGGAGGTGTTATACCTCCAACATTTGTCGCTGCAGAGTCTATACCTTCTACGGCACCAGAAATATTTTACGGACCTGATGGTCTTCCTCTCCCACCTGGATTGATTGCTATGGAAGAGATTGTGGAGGATCCTCCATCTAGTACTCCATTGCATTTTAGAGCTGGGATCACCCTATATCCTTCTTCATCAGAAGTTAGTCTCCCTTCATTGCAAGTTCTTATAGAATCGCTAGGAAATATTTTGGATAGAATAGATATGTTTGAACAACCGTCGACATCCAAGACTGTGTCATCTGACACAGCAGTAGTAGAACCTCCTGCTGCTACTCCAACGATGTTCACTGGTGTACCATCTATCCCAACTAGCTCTCAACCACTAGATGGAGTCCATCCAGGGGACTGTTTTGACAGTATGGTCGGTTCCTGTTTGTTCGTCTGGAATAATATCTGGAATCTCTTATGTTGAGTCTCAGCAAATTGATCCTTCACAACAGTATCAATTTGGGTAGCCTGGTCCCTAAAGGCAAATTTTTCCTTTGAGCACTGGATTGCCACTGTATGGGGGGCAATATGCCCTTTCATTGATCCCTCCACGAGAACAACCATATGAGAGTTCACAATAGAATTCGGGTCATGCTGGAATTACATCCAGCAGTTGGGTGCCAATACTGCCTTAACAACCAAGAGTTGTATACTCAATGCAACAAACTCTACCTATGTCAAATATCCCCACTACACCAACTACTGTGACGATGTCGCAAGTACAAGCGTTTCCTGTTGTATGCTAACCGCAAGTTTCTCAGGTCGTAATACAACAGCCTCTTGTTTCCACGATGCAACCACAATCACCAATTAGTGGATCCTTAACTAGAGTGACCTAGGCTCAAACGGGTACTATTACCCCTCATCTTGGTCAAACAACCAGTATTGGACAATAGCAAATGGCTTCACAACCATGGCTGGTCCAATATCAACAACCGCAATTCCAACAAGCTTACCGAGGGTCTGAGCAACAAATCTTTGCAAGTAATGGGCAGCCGTATATTCAAAACGGTCAACATCAATCATATCATACTGATTATGCCCATCAACCTTACCAAAGTTATCAGCATTAAATACATTATGCTGGTATGCAAAGACCCACTGCTTAGGCGATCCCGTCTTATCCTGGGTATGCTTCGCCAAACCTAAATCAATTGTTTCCTTTCGTTGCGATTTTAGAGTTACCAGATCTAAATTGGCTAACAAACGATCCAATTGCTTATGCCACTTGGGGCCAACGATTCCTCATAAACTTCCGTCAGATATTCCTAAATTTAATGGAAATCTGGGTGAAGACCCGTCGAATCATGTGATGACCTTTCATCTGTGGTGTTCATCCAACACTCTGAATGATGATTCGATTAGGCTTCGCCTTTTTTAGTGAACGTTAACTAGTTTGGCAGCAAAATGGTACATCAAATTGCGTAGAGCTTCATTCGATAACTTCAGTACCCTTGCCACAACCTTTTTAACCCATTTTCAGTTACCAATAAGGTACGAAACTGGAACAAAACTTCTTACCAATTTCAAACAAACGATAGCCACCCACATATCTGATCATATTCATGAGTGGAAACGTCGTCGTAGAATGGTAATAACATATGTTCCCGATCAGCTACTAGCTGAATGGTTTATTAAGTCATTGTTACCTTCTATCACGGAAGATGTGGCAAAGGGAGGGGTCGTCACTGAAGAGCAATTCATTGCTCATGTGCAATATCTAGACTTGATCTATACTCAGTCTGGCACGCTCTACGACAAAATACCTGATGCTCCTAGACCAGAGTTTTCCATTCCTCCTCTTCCTAAATCAAACAAAGACTCTCATGCCAATGATGGCGTGATAGGTATGACTAGCACGAAAACCGTAAACGCTGCATCAAAGAAAGCTCATACTGTTTCTAGTCAAAATGCAAATGAGGAACTTCTCGCCTCGTAGGTAAATGCCGTATCAACTGACAATCAGCTTGCCAATATGGCTCTTCTCGACCTCTATCATTCAAAACATTGTGATTCTTGAACAATCAAGTCAGCAACTAGATGATACTAGGGTTACCCCCCAACCTTCTGCTTCATTCGTTTCTCCCTCCCCTCCTTCCTCTTTGCTTGGTGAAGCTGGTAAAGCTAAAAACCAAGTAACTGAGAAGAAGAAGAAAGGGAAGGAGAAGGAGAAGAAGAAGAAGGAGCCAAAGGCAAAAAGGGGCAACCATGCATCATCTAGCGAAAATCCACACACTGCATGGTCCAAACCTAAATCTCCATGTGTCATTTGCAAAGGAGACCACTATCATCAAGATTCTCCTTGCATCCCTCGGATCTTAACGGACTAGTCTCCTCGTTTGCACAATCCGGTGTTGTCAACCTATGACGATCATGTTGAGAGTACACCGTCAACTAGTGAAAACGAAGCCTCTGGGCAGAAAGGAAAATATAAATTTCCTTGTAGACTGTGTGAAGGCGATCATGCCGTCCACCGTTGTCCCTTCCTGGACGAAGCTAAAAGAGACTTGGATAATCGTCCTGCTTCACCGCTATGGCTTCCTCCTGGATACAAGAAACTCTTGCCGAGTCCATCGCTAGTTGAAAATCCAACTAACACACCTTTGTTATCGGTTGAAACATCTATCATTGAAGATAAACCCTATGAGTCCACACCGGACCAAAGTCATCAGGTCGAGACGGCAGTCGACCCAGTCTTGTCTTCGAAAGGTCCATCTTCAGATGATATAGTCACCAAAGAGAATGATAACGACACCATTCAAATTCTTTTCGTAAACACAAACTTCGATGAACATGGGGGAAATCTACCCGTTCCTTTACCGTAGGAAGGAAATTTGTCAAAGTCGTATCTGGCCATTTATTCAGTCCCACCTCTGAGCAACCTAGTCGTTTCCTTCGACTGGAATCTACTAGGCAGACCCCGTCTACCGTCTAATGTACCATTCTGAATCATTGTACAAGCTTACAGAATGGTCATGGTTGGTACTATCATAGATGAAGGGGCTTCTATGAGTATCCTTTCCTCAACTGCTTGGAAAGCGATTGGTTCGCCATCGCTTCTACCTGAGATGCGAAATCTAACAAGCTTCGAGGAACGAACCAGTCGACCGTTAGGGATCCTTCCAAGTTTGCCTATAACCTTGAGAAGGAAAACCATTTATCTGAACGTAATGGTAGTCCAAGTACCTCTAGATTACAATCTACTCCTTGGGCGTGACTACATTTATAGCATGGGAGCCATTGTCTCCTCACTCTTTCAAGTAATGTGTTGTCCGCATGAAGGCAGAGTGGTCCAACTCGTAGACCAGCTTTCATTCCCCGGCTCACACATAGCTAATAGTCAAATGCCAACCCTAATTGGTCTTTTCACGCAAGGAATGTCTCGTCAATCTCCAGTCCGTCCACCTGATGAGCGCAAGTAATTCGGTGATTGTGACTGAAACCCAGGGGGCATGCACCCTGGTCTACTTCGGTAGAAGAACCCCAAGTATAAGGTGGGTTTCCGCGTAGGAATATGACTAGTCTGACACACCCGTCCGTTTAGGAAAATGGGATTATACTAGAATAAAATACCTTCGTCAAAAGGTATGCCTTTCCTGACAGAGCAAATGCTTTGTTTGCAAATTGAATGGTAACCTGGAAACTCTACTTTGTACGTTAAAAGGTATGCCTTTCCTGACAGAGCAAGTGCTTTGTTTGCAAATTGAAGGGTAACCTCGAGACTCTACTTCATTATACCTGGGGGCATGCAAACCTTTTCGCATGGAAGTGAAAAGCGACCATTTATTTTCTTAGTTTGTAGATTCTCAACCCTTTAAACTTATAGGATTGGTCGTTCTTAGCTTACATAAAGAAAGGATTCGGAGCAAAGTTCGAATGGTGCAAGCTCCCTAAAAATTGAACCTATCGATGAGACATCCTTATTATGTGACTGCCACGAGCAGTTTTACGCAAAGTTCAAGCTCATTAAAAATTAAACCTAAGCAATGAGCACATGTTCCACCAAAGTTTAAGCTCATTAAAAAATGAACCAACCTTCGGTAAATAACCATTGTGAACGCATTATCATCAGCTTTTGAGCCTTGGTCATGTTCTTACCATCACCTCCACTCTATTTTAGTCGATCATATGCCTCCATTTGATTCTTTACCCTTTTGAGGAATAGCTGTGAAGAGTGATTATGTTAGCCATTCTCATAACACTACCGTGATTGGAAAATTCCAAACCTTACCTAAAACCAGCTGCTACCCGAAAATATCACTTGTTCCTCAAAAACGAGTCTCCTTTAAGCTCTTTTCATATGACTCGTAAAATATGAAAAGATTGCCAAGCAATTGGCCTCTCCTGCTCGTTAAAGCTATCGGAAGTGCTATCCCTCCTCTAGATTTTAATCTTTTTGGACCTGAGGGATTATTACACAAAAAGATCGAGTGCTTGTCTTGTTCGGCTGTTAAAAACTATCAAAAATTCATCCCTTTCATATTATTTATACTTTTTTGGACTAAGGGATTATGTGATGAAAAAGGATTACTGGAGTTTCCTTTTTGTCCCTTCTTCAAACTCTCTAAAATTTAAAAAAGGACCGAGTTGTCTTTGTCGTTAAACTCATTAAAACCAATAGCGACAAATTTGTCCATGGCAGACAAGAACGAGTTTCATTGTCGCTAGGCTCGTTAAAAACATAGCGATGGGTTTGCCCGAAGGGAAAATTATAGAACAAGCATACGTTATCCTCCTCAAGCTTGACAAAAAATAAAGAGGTACTAGTCAGCAATGATTGGGGAAAATTGGGAAGAAAACTGAAGAAACTTTATTGGTAGCAAGTCGCTCTTGAACATGACCACTTTCACTCCATCACCATGATTGAGTCGGGTTGGGTTATTCCATTCACCAGTCATATCACCATTGGTCCACCATACCATCCATTTTTAGGGTTAACGCTACGAATCCATTTCAGTGTCACCGATATGTTCAAGAGAAGTCGCTCAGAGAATTCACCAACCCATCTTGTGTCTCATCCACTACAATACCTTCACCCTTCATTCTTTCGTGACCGCCACCCTGAACCATATATCATCAGATCGTTTTCACCTCCACAAAATAATTTGCTCCGTTCCATGTCATAGATGTGGGATTCATTAAGGCCCTCCTACGACGGGTCACTTCTTGTCGACATCATCTCATTATCCAAGAAGTCGACCTAGGAACAACCCTTTCATTACTTTGAAGCTTGCATGCCTAAATGGCAAGTTTCTCACTTCCGGCAACAGGTTTACATCAATGGCCTTCGACTGAAAAATTTTGTGTAGTGTTCGACGCCAAGTCCCATTTCCACACCCACGTGAATTGTACGGTCATACCTTGAGGTTCATCATCATTATCAGTGATTCCTCTCGTGCCTATTAATAGCTTACATCATTGGCTGGTAATCAGGCGATGTCTTTCCATGTTCAACTCCAGAACATCTTTTCACATGGATCTACTTGTACTTCGGGCGAAGATTGAATGAGTTTGAAGACCCCGGATCTAGTTTCATCCATCCGAGCTGCGATATATTCAGGAAAATAAATACATCAAATGTACATCATTGATGCGCAAATGATCATCCAAATCAAAGGATGATGACTCTGTCAGGGTCATCAGTCTACCATACAGACGGTTGTCTGTCCTATGTACATGAAAATGAATTTATAAACCTAAGCATGGGAATGTCCGCCTCAGCTAGATCATGAAAATATTGTGAAGATAATGTATTGTATTGTATCTTATTACAGGTCGCCTTCCAGTTCGAAAAACCTCGGATCCTCATGATAAAGCATTTCACCCGACATCAAAAGATGTACGACCTCATGCTTTAGGGGGCAACTATTATAGACATATCTGGGCACCGCAACCCCAATCATGTATGTCCATAAACCAAGGGCTTCTGAGTCCCTGAAAGTGTTGTTTCACACCGTAAAGGAACAAGGTCATTTGATTACATCATCTCCCAGAAGTTCTCCATGGAAAACTGCTCAGAATTGGTAAAAACTGGACCATACAAACTGCTCAATGTTAAGGGCACGATGCATCTCACCTGCCACATGCAAAAATTGCGATGCATACTGAAAAGCCCTTCTATAGGGTGCGATGGGCGAGAGTAGACAAATGGCAGAGACAATTTGCAAGGTGGATGATCATGGAATCTTCCAGAAACTTCTCCTGTGACACTTGCTTCTCTGAATTCGCCCAGGGATGAGTAAGAGATCATGAATCTCCAAGTGGAACCAAGAACTATTAGAGAGAGGACACTAATCAAAATCCCAGAAGCTGACTCACCCCCCTGCAAACATTTATATATGGATCCCTCATCCCAGAGATCCAGAGGCTGGAATTTTGTATCTTGTAAGGAAGTGTTGTTGGTTTCTTAGTGGAATATCATAGTGTTGGGTGATCTAAGCTTTTCATGAGGTGAAGAAGGGTTTTCATGCTGGGAGGATGACGCTAGGTCAGATCAATTGGTTGTAATCCTCTCTTCTACTCTTTCTATCAATAAAGCTATTTAATTTTTCCTCCACATTCTTGTATGTTTGATGATATATGCATTTGTGTGGTCAATATATATCTGGTCCTATATTGTTTATGATTGTAGATCCCAGTACTTTGAAGGTATTATGCTGCTTTGACTTTACAGGTACTCTTTGAAATGGGTAATCAAGGAAGGAGCATCAAAGATCTGTTAGAGGGGGAGAAGGAACAAGCAAGGAACCAAGCGAAAGATCGAGGTTGGTATTCTTTGCTCCTCTCCCATCTACTTCTCATAAAGGAAAACGAAAGTAACTTTAGTTTGTTTGTTTCTAAGATAGCTACCCATCTTAGTGGGACTAGCAGCTCTGAATAGACACTAGATTTCCCGATAACACATAGCCCCATCTCTATTACCATGAACAAATACTGGACAAAAACTACTAACAGCTTCTCTTAGTACTTTTGTCAAACGCTTAGTGACTTTAGGTTTTTTACTTCAATAAAATCTCAATAGTGAAAATATTTAACTAAATATTTCAACATTACTTTTATAATCATCAACACATTAGTTAAGAACTTTGCAACATCAAGAATACTAACAATAGGCAACCATTAAAAATACACAATAATTTTAGGGCCAAGCCTAGGGGAAAACCTAGCAAAGAGATTGTCATTTATTATGCTTCAGAAATATATAGAGAACAACATAATTTCTGCCAATAGATAATCACTATACGTATCTCTTGAAAGTTGTGCCACTTTCTCTCCTTGAAAATCATGCCCTGAAAACTTGAATTCTTTGCTCATAGTTTTGCAAATTGTACAATCAAACAATAAGAAATTTCATCAGTATATGTGCCCAAAACTTTCAGCACAGTACAGCACTTCACCATATAGTTTTTTTCTGCAATAAATACACCTCAATCATCCTTAATTTTTGTGACCACTTCTATTGTAAGATCCCTACAATCATTGCACTGTACAACTGCCTAGATACTCACATTGTACGGTTGCATTTATTGCCCTGTACGAACTAAATGATCGTTAGTTTTCTTTGGGATTTTCACCTCCTCTCATGATTTTTTCAACACAATCTCTCCCCTCTCACCTTTTTAAAATACTCATTAAAGAGTTTCATGTGTGAATCTCTCAAATGAATAATGTGTCCTCTTCTCTAAATGTTTGTTAATACTTTATTAGTAATTAACCTAACCATAACCAATCTAACCAACTTCAATGACTATGATTTGATTAATCAAGGACCCACATTTAAACTCTCATATCAAATACATTTTAATATTTATTAAATGCACTTTAGGTCACCCACTTAACTGCACTTTAAGTTTATAAACTACAAAAGTCATTTTAAAAATATAAATTCACTTTATATCAAAAAGCACATCAAGAGAGAATTTAATGTCACCCCCATGATAGACATGAAATCATGGAGAAGAACCTACTAAGCGACCACTTTTCAACATTATAATTGTGTGCTATGGAGGTACCTTCCAACAACCCCTAAAATCCACTCCCCCATGGAGATACATTCCATCATCTCTAACATTCATCTCACGGCTTCAAAAACTAATGCAACATAACTTCAAAGATTTACAAAACTACTAATTTTGCTTTTTGTTTGCACTGTTTGAAATTATAGCTTATTTCTTCAATTATGGTGATTTTTTGCAACAAGGCATCTAACACTAGCATAGATTCATTTTAACTTTGGATCTTCCAAGCACTGAGAGGAATCAAATCTCTTCAAGATGCAAACCTATTTTTTGAGTACAAAACTTGAAGCAAATTTTGTACCTCGAGAGATTTTATTCTTCTCAGTGTTTTGTAAATCTAATGTTAAGATGCATCTATGTTAGTTCTTAACAATATTATTTATATTTATATAAATTTCACATCTCTATATATATATAAATATTCATAGATCTATGTTTGGTCTTAATAATATTATTTATATTTATATAAATTTTCTTTGGCATATTTTCTTTGAACTTGACATTTTTCTTTGAATTTTTTAAATTTAATTTGTTAATGTGATATGTGTAGCATTGATATATATATAGAGAGAGAAAAGGTTGGGGGGGGAGGGGAGAAGAGAGAAAGGTATATATTATATAGAGAGAGAGGAAAAGGAGGGGGGGGAGAGGAAAGGCACGAGGGAGAGAGAAAGGTCTATATTGTAAATATTAAATTTTTACATATATACAGAGAGAGAATATATTGTAACTAGCAAATTTTTATATTTTTATCTGTTAAATTTAAATAAAAGATTCTGAAATATAATGTTTATGAATATGAACCATTATCTTAATCTATATATATATATATTCAACATCTCTAGAAATACTATTATTTTTAACTAATTTTTATTGATTTTGGCATGGTAGTAGAAAGTATTAATGATTGATTGTTTTGGGTGTTGAGGGAGCGAAGGGCTCTGGGAAAAAAACATAGCCACCCTAGCCCTCTGGCTTGTGCCTCCTTTCATCAAAGTGCGTGGGGATTTCTTCTCTTATTGTGATGTTGACGTCTTTCTTCGGGGATTTCTATGGTGTCCGGGGAACAATGTAGCCTCCTCTACCAGCTCGAGCTTTGTTACGTCTCGTCAGGGTCCTCTTCATTTGCACACAGTGTTCTGGTCCAAGGCTTGGTGCTACTCAGGGTCTTGCATTGTTGTTTCCATCATCGCTCCAACCCTTTTCTTTCAACGTTCATGCCTCCTTGCTAGGGTGATGTCATGACTTTGTCACTAGGCTCTTATGCCCTTTTCTGTGTGTTTCAATGCTCGATTTATGGGTTATTTTATTAGGGATCCTTTGGGTGTCTTGTGCCCAATTTCCTAGTCTTTTTTTGGGGGTTTTGTCAGCGAATCCGTGTGCCTTGTTTTCTCTGTTGGTCAAAGTTTTCATTGAAAATATGATGACAATCCCTAAGTGCATTGTTGAAATAAAGTCTAGGAACAAACATGGGTGTCAAATGCACTTATTATAGCCTAGATGCATGGATGAAGAAGGGCTTCATATACCAATGATCAACTCTATACAACTGGATGTAAAAAACGATGCACAAATTCTGTTGATGTCAAAGAGTAGTATGAACGGTCTAATTGTGGGGGGTCTAATTGTGGGGATATTGCAAGAAGAAGACTTGACTATATATTTGTTGCACACACAATGAGAACATTGTCTACTAGTCTATCATATCCCCTTAAGCATGCACTCGACATTCAAGCAGTGTCACAGAGAGATTTTTTGGGTATAAATGTGTACCTTTAAATTTCCATCATTACAACATGGAGGAGTTATAGGAAAACCTGGAATAATTATCTTACAAGTTACAATCATATAGGAAATGTATAAGAGCCCTAAAACAACACACTTAATTATAAAGAGCATTGGAACAGGTCCACACTATAGCAGATTTCTCCTTGTTGCTAGATTAGTTCATGGGAAAAAGGAAGTCACAATATCTGCGTGCACCTATAGAGAAGAAAAACGCACACATAAAAATGTTCAAAAATTTAAATTATATATAGGTCAGCTTCCAAATGTTTATGTCAGCCCTCCAACCCAAAAGTCATGTATGTTCAATTTACATTCAAACAAGTATAAATGCAAACTTGAACTTGTTCATTTTAGCAAATCAATTTTTGGTCAAGGAAATTTGATCAAGCACATAATAGAATTCAGATCTAAGGTGTAAAGGAGTAAAAGGATAAAGTATGTTGTTGGGTGTAAAGGAGAAAAAGGATAAAGTCTTGTTGGGAAAATCTCTTATGATCTCTTAGCATTTTTTTGTGATTAGAACTTGTATTTTTCTATGGTGAATTGTTGTAAATTTGGACCTGTGGATGACCTGAAATTTCAGCCCTGTCAAAGCCTAAAATTTCGGCCCTAACAGACCACGAATTCTAGAAAAAAACAAAGATTTAATGACCTGTAAACCTGCGGACCTATGATACTTTGAAGCTTGGACCTTTGATATATCTATTGTTGCAGATCTATGGTTTCTCATCAGTGATTTTTTTATGCTACTCTTGGTGGTTCCTTTACACAATATGTTCCTAGAGTGAGGACTACACTACAGACCTTTGGATCATGTTTTTAGACCTGTGGAGGAGTTTATTTTATTGCAGACCTCTTCAGACCTGTAACTCGCATCTGTGGGATGACTATATTTTGGACCTGTGGTAAAGCTCACTTGTGAAAGCAGGCCTGAAGTGGATCATTGGAAACATTCTTGCAAACCAATGGTGATTCGTTGGAAACTTGTGAAAGCATTTTTGCAGAGCAAAGGGTATACTTTCTTGGAATTGAAGAGACATCTGGAGGAGAAACTTAGTTTCATATCTTAATTGAAGACATATTTTGGATTAGGTCTTAAAAGACACCTCTTGTATTGGCATGAGTTGTGACATTCTTGAAATCTTGGAGAGTACTTTGGAGTAGAATTTGGAAAACAACCTTGAAGCAGCTTTTGGAGACTTAAAAAGGACCTTGAAGACTTGTCTTTTGAAGAAAACTATTTTCATCTTGAAAGTCTCTTGTAATATTTGTTGAGTCATGATAGAAGCCTTGTAGAATTTTTTTGGAAACACTTTGTGAATACGGATCTTGAAGCAGCCTATTAAAGAATTCATCAAAGGAGGCATCATTATTGAATACCAAATGAAGTAGTTCTTGAAAAAATATGCTTTAGGTATCGTGAAGAGTTGTAGAGATACCTTTTGTGGATCAGAGTTTTCATTAATGAATTTGTAGATTTTTTAAGACTTGTTGAAGATACCTTGGAGAAAAATTGTCAAGGATTGCTGCAGAAGTGTTTGGGAAGCCTTGAGTAACTACTTGTACTCATTATCAAAGAATTGAACCAACGGATTGGAGCCTCATAGAGGCTAGGTTCAAGCCTAGACCAATCGATAGGGTTGGTGCCTCGTTGAAGTCTGATTTGGAGTTTGGCACAGTGCAGGTCAGAGAGTGGTTAATTGAAGATTGGAGTCTTCATCTAAAGTTGGAGCTCTAAAATATTGTTGTACTTGATTTATTGTAAAGAGAGGATTGGAGTTATCGTCATTGATTAACAAAAGTATTTATATCATTATTCATTTTGTGTTTTAGTTATAAGTGATCTTAACTGGTATAAAATATAACAATTGTAAAAGAAATATTTATTCACCTCCCCCTTAGTTTTTCCAACAATTGAAATTAGAGCTAGTACCTTCAAGCTCAACTTTACAGCTAGAAGGTAGATGCTTAGAACATAAAATGGCAAGGTCAAGGAAGAAAGGATCCAAACCTTTTGAAGATGTCTCTTCCTTAGTAAAAAATTCAAATGAAAATCAGGTAGTGAAAGCCCCCATGCTGAATGGAACAAATTTTGAAGTATGGAAGGGTAGAATGAAATTCTTTTTGATGACTCAAGGTTTTGAAGTCTGGGATTCAGTGATTTCTGGAAGCACAATAGAAGAAGAAGAATACAAAATGCATAATTCAATAGCAATGAAGGCAATTTTGAGTGGGCTATGAAATCCTATAGAGGACATAATGGAAAATTGTTCATCAGCAAAAGAGCTTTGGGAAAAGCTTCAAGATCATCACACTAAAGAATTATTGGTCATAAACTCTGATCCAAAAGATGATGACAAAGAGCATCAAGATGAACCAAAGAAGACAAATGAAATAAAAATGAAGGGACCAATTGTATAAATAAAGATGGCGTTGAAGAAATTCTTGAAGTAGAAGTTGAAATAGATATTAAGACAAATCTTGTAGTTTCCCTAGAAGAAATAATCAACTTGAAAAAATAAAATAAGAAACTCAAAAGTATAGTACAAGATGCTGACCATGACCTTGACAAGACAAGGAAGTTGAAATCTTCAACCTTCAAGTACAAGAAAGAGATAATGAGCTCACCAAGATTAAGGAGGAATTGCATCAAAACAAGAAAATGCATCATGAATAAGTCATATTCATGAAAAAATAGTTGGATAAAGCAAAGAAAGGTGAAGACATTTTGTCAAACCATCTTGAACAAAGAGATGAGGACTTGAAAAAATTTGAAGCAAAAATTGGTCAATACAGGGAAGATATCTCCTCCCTTACATATCAGATGGAAGAAGCAAAGAAACAAGTACAAGAAGTTGAAAGGTGATGGAAGTTTTGGCCCTCTTGGAAGGACAAGTAGGTGAAGAAAAACGGAAAGAAATGCCATGGCATGCCAACTAGAAGAAAAGGATGAAGATATTGTTGATCTAAAGATGATCTGAGGTTGTCATTGATGTCAACCTAAGCAACACGAGGGGCTCCCCTGATCTTGCAATGGAATTTTTACTTGACAACTTACTCTATTTTGAGTCAAGGATCTTCTAGATAGATTCTACTCGTCGAGATGTTTCCATTGATATGTGGCACGCCAAGTAATTCTTCACAGTTTGAGAGATATTCATGTTTGAAGTTAATAACCCCAGTTAGTGGGGTTGTGGCATGGTGCTCATAATTGGTTTTATTCATTGAATAGTCATTAATTAATCAATTTTAAGCTCCTAAAATCCCTTCAACATTCTCTATAGAAGCCCCTCTCAACTCTATAGAAAGAAATCTCATATATCCTCCAAATGCAGTGATCGTGGAATTTTCATTATAACTTCATTTCTGCGAAGTTGTAGATTTTGAAATGAAACCCCATATGATTTGAAATCCTGATGAACGTCGTGACCAAATTTCAGATCTTGGTTCGCTATATTTTCGGAGATATGATCTGTGGAACTTAGGGTTTTTGCAGGCTCCCGAATTTCATCTCAAGGAAGTGACCTTGGGAAAATCGTTGTGATGCTCTCTCTGAGAAGAGGGTTGGAATTCTGTAAAAATTGGCAGATGGTGCACAAACTGTAGTTTTCTATGTACCAATTTCAGAGTTGAAGGAGGAAACAGTGACATGTGGCATGCCATACAAGTTTGATCTACTGAACTAGTCCATAATTAGGTCATTGTGAAAGATTGGGCATAACTTTGTCTTGAAGAGTCCAAATCGGGTTAGACTTGTGGCATTGGAAAGAAGACTCAGAGGGATTCTACAGGACCAAAGATCACATGTTGGGGATCTAAAATCATAGAGATACATCATATTAAATATCATGCTCCTAGAAGGCAAGAAAAACTAGATCAAGTGTTGTCAAGGGGTGCAAAGGATCAGACTTTCTAGGGAAGCAAAGAGAAAGGTGTAGCAAAATGGTCCAGTACAGGTAAGCTACAGGTAAGTATTTTCTGTATATGCATTTTCATCTCTTAATTGCATTAGGTTCTTTGTATTCTAATTTGTTGTTTTTGTTTAGCACTGACATATGCTCTGCAGGATGAGGTAAGTTTTGCTATTATCATGCATGGGTATTTCCTTGAATACTTTTTGCAAGTATTATATATTCATCAAGAGAAGACTCAATGCATAATCTAATGTTCTAAAGAATGAGAAAGGGTAGCATGAAAAGAGCAGCAATCAAGGTGTAGAACAGCACCAAGAAGTTCGCCACATGAAGTCTTCAAGTGGGCAGCACTCCATACAAACATTGTAAAAGTATCATTGTACAGAGTCACTGTAAAAGCATCTTTGTAAAAGTTGTACAAGTGTCTATCTGCCAAGAGTTGAAGAGGCAGTGTTGGGAGGTCTAGGATCATCATTAGGTGGTTGTGTCATAGTTGGGGTTATGGTCTAGTGTGTCGTCTTCTTCTACATCATTCTATATCATTGTAAAGTGGACCATTTTCCCTGGTACGGGAGTCCATACTTCTTTTATTCTTCTATAGGGTGGTAGGGTAGTGCTAGGCTGGTGCATGAAGTCACCAACAGGTTCAAGCCTATGAAAAATTCAGGGTGGTAGGGTGGTGCTAGGGTTAGTTGTAGCTCATTGGGTGTTGGGGCATCCATTCAATTGACTACTGAAGAATCTCGGGTGTTGGAGCATCCATCCAGTGGGAGCTGGAGAAGAATGCTTTTCTAGATTCTAGGAAGTTGGATCATTCTTTTCAACTGGAGTTGAAGACTAAAGAATTATTAGAAAAATGTTCAATGGTTTTTTACCCAAAGGGGGTTTTCCACCTAAAATTTTATGCCTCCTGTGTTTTTTATTCACTGTTGTTACTGCATAAACATTAATGATAATTGAAGATTAACTAATGTTCTGAAAAGATTTAAAAGTGTTGATTGCTAAGGAATATTGATTCACCCCCAACCCCCCTCTCAGTGTTTTCCAACAGATATCTCCAAATTAAAATCATATGTCACCTCTCTCAAGGCCCAATCATGTAAAGAAACAAAGATGAAGGAAGAAATGGAGAACCATCTAGCAAAGAAGGATGAAGAATGCAAGAAGACGAAAGAAGAAATTGATATCCTAAGGAAAGGAGTTGATCAGTTGAACAAGAGTCTAAAGAGCTCTCAAACCTTAGATGAAATCCTATGTCATCAAATATCCCCCCTTGATAACTCAGGCCTTGGTTATGCAGGTGAACCCTCAAGAAAAAATGATGCAACAACCCATATTGGTGCAGTGGTTAACTTCCCCTTTAGAATGTCTAAGGCCTCTTGACAGCTCTTTGACCATATAAATTCAGAATCTTTGGCCAACAACCCAAACAAAGGAGAGGCCAAGTTGCTGAAGTCCTTTATGAACCTTCTGTAGTATCCATCTAACCCTAAGAAACTCCTGACATCTCTCGGCTTTTGTGGAGGTGGGACCCTTTGGATGATGGCTATTTTGTTTGGGTCCACCTGCAGTCCTTGCTGAGATATGGAATGACCTAGCACATACCCTTCGGTCATTAAGAATTCATATTTTTCTGGAGTAAGAGACAGATTCATTTGAATGCATTTGCATAATACTTTGCCTAGGTTAGTTAGGGCTTTTGGGAAATCACAGCCATAAGGTGTAAAATCATCCATATAGATCTCTACAGCATCATGTACTAATTCAGCAAAAATACTCAAGACTGCTCTCTGGAAAGTGGCAAGAGCATTGCATAAGCCAAAAGGAAGTTCCCTGTAGACAAAAGTACCCCAAGGACAGGTGAATGTGGTTTTATCCTGGTCTTCTAGGCAGATTTGCATTTGGTTGTACCCACTGAATCGATCTAGGAAAGAAAAGAACTTCTTCCCTGCCAGGCCATCTAGCACTTGGTCAATGGAGGGCAGGGGAAAATGATCATTCTTTGTGGCTTTGTTCAACTCCCTATAATCAACACAAATCCTCCACTTACCATTCTTCTTGGGAACTAACACTAAAGGAGAGACCCACTCACTATCAGAGATAGGGTAAATGAACCCTGCATCTAACAATTTTTGCAGTTCTTCTTTGACTATGTCTTTAAGGGTCGGATTCATTCTCCTTTGCGGTTGCCTGACTGGCTTGCAACCTTCCTTGATGTATATGTGGTAAGTACACACTGAGGGGTGTACTCCCTTCATTTCCTTGTAGCTCCAAATGAAGGCTTCTAGGTTCTCTTTCAACAATTTGCATAGATGTTCCTTTTCTAAAGTAGAAAGAGATGGATTAATCTTCAAGGTTTTCTCTAGGCCAAATTCTATGGTTTTGACTCAGAGTGGGTTGGAATCGGCCAAGCATAAGTGAATTTGATGATTGTTTAGTGTTTCCTTTACTTCTTCTTTTAATGGAAATGAACTAGGAGTTTCACTTTGGAGCAGGTGTTCAATTAAGTCATCCTCCTCTTTTTTTCCTCCTCCTATGATTTCTTCCATAGCATAAAGTTAGGCAGAATAAAGCTCATCTTCTTCCTCCTCCTCCAACCATAAAGGTAAATCATGTTCTAGGGAGGGTTGAGCAGGAGGGTATAAGACTAATTGTTTGGACATGTGCCCATTCTTGATGGTCATATTCCCAGCTCTATAGCAAATGTAAGCATCAGTTGTGGCCAACCATGGCCTCCGGAGGATAAGAGGATAACCAATAATCTTAGCCTTAGGCTGGAGAGCTAGGAAATCTACAGGGTACTCCCAGGAACCAATGGAGACCATCACATCCTCCAAAATTCCCTCAGGGGTGATTGTGGAACGGTTTGCAAGTTGTAGCATTGTTGTGGTCTTCCCTAATGACCCTTGGAGGTTAATTTTGAGCATGGTGTCCTTGTTCATCACATTAATGGCAGTCCCAATATCAATTAGAGTATGTGGGACAATGGTGCCATTGATGTGCACATCAACTACAAGGCTTCCAGGGTCTAAGTATTTTGGACATATTACGTGCCCCAGCATTAAGTAAGATAACTGCCCAATGACATTAATGGTAGGGGCATCCCTTTTTCTTCTTCCTAGATTCTTAAAGCACTACTCCTTAATCAATTTATTGTAAATAGGAACATCTTTGATTGCCTCGAGAAGGGGGATCTTTACACATAGGTTTTTCAATTCTCCCAAAAGTTTAGTTTCTTCTGGGGTAGGCTGGAGTGATTGGGCTAATATTTCAGGAAAGGGTGGATTTGCTTTAAGGTTGCTTTCCTGTCTTTCTTCCTCAACCTCCCTATGTGGAGAGGGAGGTTAGTTATCTGGGAGAATTCTTCTAGATCTTAGGTTGATCTCTTGGATTTCTACAACATAAACTGGGTATGATGTCTCTCCATTGTATCCTTGTTGAGCCTACCTATTGTTTGGGTTTGGATTTGGCTGGGCAGGCATCTGGGGTTGGCTAAGTGGAGTAGAGTGCAGGAGTTGTGGTTGGGTAGGTGGTGGAGGCAATAGGGCTGGAACATTGTTGACTTGGGGCCTCCACCCCTGGGGTGGGGTATTCCACTAGTGTTGTGATTGAATGTAAGGTTGAAATGACTAGCTAGCTAGCTGGGAATGATATTGAGGTGCATCGGACCAAGGAGGGGGTGTAGACCAGGAAGGTTGAGCAGGGGGTCCCCAAGAAGGTATATTTTTGGTTTGGTTGGGTCTATAATATGCATGGGATGATCCTTGAATACCTTGCTAGTATGGTCTAGGCTTAGGAGGTCTCCTTTGGTTGATGTAGCAAGGTTGCTCAGTGACCCATTCAACTCCTTGATATACAACTTTGAGTCTAGGTAAAGAAGGGCACTTGTCTGTGGAGTGGTTTTCTTCACAGACTGAGAAAATCTCAATACAGTTCAATGAGCATTCATTCCTAAGATGCCTCCTGGTGCATCTAGGAAAAGAGATGGTGAAGGCTCTCTCTGCTTCCTCTTGCTTCCTTTTGATATTCATGGAATCCAATTGCAAGGAAAGGATTTGCATCATCTCACTTTTTAATTCCTCCAACATATTTCCAATTTCACCCTTGATCGATGAGTTGGAAGATGATGTACTGGCCATAAGTTGACTACTCCTACCCTTTTTCCTTGTTGCCTAGAATGGTTTCTAAAGACAGTCTTGATATCCTCATAGGGTAGTTGTTAGATATATCCTCCTACTAACAAATGCAAGGTATCTAGGATATCCTCCCGTACTCCTCTAAGCAGGACCAGCTTCAGTGACTCTGGGTCAAATGTGCACTTGGCCCTTTTGTAACTAAGCTGGAATCTTTCTTCATAGTCTTCTAAGGATTCATCTTGGCCTATGGTCATCCTAAAAATCTCTTCTTTAGTGTCTTTTGACCTACAGTAGTCCCTATATTTGTTGTTAAAGGCCTGTTGCATCTGAGCCCAAGTTATGATGCTATCTCCAGGTAAACCCATGAACCAATGCAATGTTGCATCCTTGAGGGTAGATGGAAATAGTTTTAACTTTTGCTCATCCTCTGTATAGTCATAGGTTCAGTATATAATAGAAAACTCAAACAGGAAAGTTTCAGGGTCCTCTTTGGTCAAGCCATGGAAATGAGGTAGAGAAGAGGGGCTTATATTCTTCATTTTAGTGTCCCCATTGGTTTCCCTAATGGGGAAGGCACTCTCAATTTTCTCTTTATTTCCTCTGTCATCTTGGTTTTCAACCATTGGTTCAGTAGGAATGGGTTCTTCCTCCCTTCTTCCCCTATAGGTTCCTCAAATAGGTAAGGTTGCTCACCTAAAGGGTCTTCCAATTCACTGTCAGTGAAGAAGAAATAAGGTTGACTGTTGGATGCAGTGGGGGTATTTGACAAGAATTTCCCTGAATTATCCCTATTCCTACGAGAAATGAAAGGAAATGTTTTTGGTTTTTGTAATATTTTTCTTTAAAGTTGTAAAGTACTCTGCAGAAAGGAAATTGTTGATTGAATGAAAACCACTAACAAAAAGGAAACTGTTATGTAAAAAATTAGTTGATTTTAGGTTTATTATTTAATTTTAGGTTTAGTTAGACAAAATGGCACGATCATAAGATCATTCCCTTTCCAAAAGGGGTTCCATGGCAGCATATAAGCCAGGAACCCCATTGTAATCAGCATCATCTGTATATCCATCTTTTTAATAAAATATTTATACATATAATTCTGTGTATCAGAAGTTTTATGTTTCATTGGTATCAGAGCAGGTCGATTCTCTGCGTGCAAAACACAGGTTCTCACTGACACCATCAATCATCGACCTCATCTCTTCGTTGTTACCATAACTCTGTTGGCCGCCAACCGAACCCATCCCTCCACTTTGCCTATTCTGCAAATCCCTAAATAGGCATTACCGTCTCCGCCTACGTCGTTCTATTGTTGTCCTAATTGTGTTGCCCTAGGACCCGTCCCTCCTATTGACTATCCACTGCCACTGCCGCTGCTCGGCACTGCACAACCATTGCTCGACGTCATCGTGTATTCCGTCGTTCATGCTCCCACCATTACCCTCGTTTTCTTTCTGCTCTACAGTATTGTGCCTCAGTCCTTCCACTACATGAAATCGTGACTGCACACCGAAGATCGCAGGCTAAGGAGGACCGATACGCTGTGACCAAACGACAACGTAATAAATGATACCATCAATACGGTGCAACGATTAGTGACACGTCAGGTTTCGTATCAACGAAATTTAATTATTAATAGTATAACTATCAATCAATTAAGGTGATATGGTGACATAACATTTAATCAAAACATTAGTCAATTAATGATTTATATAATTGATTAATATAAATTATTTAATCCACCTTAATATTTTCTTGTGGGCCTTTTGCATCCACGAGAGGTCTGTAGTCTTGAGCGTCTGTGTCTCAGCAGCACACTGCGTCCACCTCCCTGTTTCTACATTTCTGTTTCTGCATTTTCTTAGCAACTCCGTACCAAAATCGTAGCCATCGTTAAATCTACGGTGATATCCGCTCGAAGGTGTTTTTGTGATAGGTCAAACCGTCGTGCCGTTCCATTCTGATTTAAATTCAATATTGAGATTTCGTTATATATATTTAAAAACAATATACTAATTATTATTAATAATTAATATATTATATAATATATATTATATATAATTTATTTATATATACATATGTATATGGTTGGAAACTATATGTTATATAATTAATTATTTAAAAAAAAACAACAAACAACAAACAAACAAACAAAAAAGTTGTCATATAATTAAAAATAAAAATAATTTCGCTAGCAGATAAATACACTCCCCCGCAAACCCACTCGATGTTGAAAATGACAATGGCAGATTTTCAAAAAAAATTGTTGGATTCAGAGCATAAGATAAATAACAACCACGACGAGGTCAGTAAAAAATTAAATGAATTCCAGATCAAGCTTGGGGAGCAAGCTGACGAAATCAAAAATATTCATGATACAACAAATCGAATAGAAATAAAGATGGAAAATCAACATGTCCAAACAGAAGTAAACATCAGAGATGTCTTAACAATGCTGAAACTTCTTTGTAAAAAGATGAATTGTACACCCGAACAACTACTAAAAGAAAATGAAGAGAATCAAGAACACATCTCATTAGACTCAACAAATTCAACAGACTCTCATGAAAAAGTTGAATCCCCAAGAAAATCAGCGACACCCCACCAAGAAGTGAGTAACACAACCCTTACAAACAAGCAACTCTGGGATACCTTTACCAATCAACACCCCTTTTTCACTCAACCATTAGCAACATACCAGCAAAGGGCAAAGGTCAAGACGCCTAAATTCAATGGAAATGAAAAAAACAATGTTGCATGGATAAATAAAGTAGAAGAATACTTTGAAATATATGACATCAATGACGATAACGAAAAGCTTAGGCATGCATCCATGAAAATGGAAGGAGAAGCATATAACTGCTATATGTGGTGGAAAAAAACAACACACATCATTAGCTGGAGGAATTTAAAGATGTCTTCTTTAAAAGATTCCAAGGTGTAAGAGAAGAAGATTTTTTTTCAAAACTCATCAAGTTACGACAAAAAGGAAGTGTGGACGAATACACTCAAGAATGGGAGACCTTAGTAACACGAGTACCTGGGTTATCAGAATCTCGTCTGATTCAATCATACATCTCAGGACTCAAAACCCATTTACAAGCATAACTTGAGATGCATGACATTACATCAATAGAAGTAGCAAGACGGAAAGCAAAAATAGCAGAAAATAAATCCGAACCAATATTTTGGTCAAAAGCAGAAAAAGCATATTCAAGACGAAGGATACCCCAGTATGTGGACTCAAATAATACAAGATATGTTCCACCACATCGTCATGAAGATGAAAAATCTAATGTGGAAATGCAAAGGATAAAAGAGGGTAAATGTAAACGTTGTGGTGAGAAGTAGGACCCCAAACATAGATGTGCTAAAGGAAAAGAACCAAAGAACCTATATAATTGTGAAGCAATCAATGATTCAAACAGTGAAGGTTCTGACATAGAAGAAATAGAATATGCCCCAAAATTCTCACCAGAATTAGATGACGGGAGTATTCCGCAAGTGTCATTATCAGCCATGACAGGTATATCACAACCTCAAACCTTAAAGTTAAAAGGACACATAAAGAAGAACAACGTAGTGGTTCTCATCGACTCTGGAAGCACACAATTTTTTAGATACAACCATGGCAAAGAGACTCAATATGTTTTCATTTCCCTTGCCAAACATGAAATTGATGGTAGCTAATGGTAAGAAGATTGAAAAGGTGGGGAAATGCCATAAGGTCAATTTGTAGATTCAAGACTTTAATCTAGAGTTTTCGTTCTTCACAATACCGTTAGGAGGAGTAGATGTAGTCTTAGGTATCCAATGGCTATGAACTTTAGCTACTTATGCCGCCAACCATCAAGTACAATTTATAAAATTCAAATGGGGAGGTCAAAAGTACAAACTACACGGATTCCAAGCACCAGAAAATCAAGTTGTATCATCATATCAGATGATGAAGCTGAGTTGAAAAGGAGCACCTGCTTATGTAGTACAATGTCACCAATTAGAAATGTTATCTGCAAATCTGACCAGAGAAGAGTCACCAAAGATACAAGATCTGATTCGGAGCCATGAAAAAATAATTCAAGACCTACCTATGAAGATGCCGCCTAATAAGGAAATTGAGCATACAATAGAAGTCAAGGCAAGACCAGACCCCGTCAACATCAAGCCATACCAATATCCACATCACCAAAAAAAGGAAATTACAAGATTAATCCAAGACCTTTTAAAATGTGGGACCTTGATCATCTTGGAATATCTAATCAAGAGGAAGGACTTACCGAAGAAGATGCTTCTTGGGAGAATGAAGCATTTTGTCAACAAACATCGGTTGTTGCATGTGCTTTGAGGACAAAGCATTCTTTCGAGAGGAAGGCAATGTTATGTAAAAAATTAGTTGATTTTAGGTTTATTATTTAATTTTAGGTTTAGTTAGACGAAAGGGCACGATCATAAAATCATGCCCTTTCCCAAAGGGGTGCCATGGCGGTATATAAGCCAGGAACCCCATTGTAATCAGCATCATTTTTCTATCCATTTTTTTAATAAAATATTTATACATATAATTCTGCGTATCAGAAGTTTTATGTTTCAGAAACTACCTGCCAAATTGAAATTGTTGAATGAAAGACTACTGACAGAAAGAAAACTACTTGCAGAATGAAATTTCTTAATTGAATGAAAAAATAGTAATAAGAGGGAAACTATTTGTTGAATTGAAATTCTACTTTCAAAATGGAAAGGAAAGCAGATAAATGAAAAATGAACGAAAGAAACTAGATTACTTTTGCAGAAATAAACTAATGGAAAAAAATTGAAGACTGGAAGTAGAAGAAAAGAAAGTTAGAGACTAGAAATAGAATAAGAAGCAATAATCACTCCTAGTCTGACACCTCCCCGGCAACGGCGCAAAAAAGTGATGAGCCTAGGTATTGCAGCAAGAATGCTACAACTCCTAGGGCTACCAGCTTTACTTATCAACCCGGGGTTCGTACAAACTTGGAGGTGAAAATGTTATATGCACAAGTAGAAGTGAAGGCAGTGCTTGTTGTCACTGCTCATTTGGCAAGAGACCCCAGGGGTTCCAAGCCAGACTTATATAGGGTCAGAAGAAGCTTGATTTTGATGGAAGAAAAGAAAATTTATTCTAAGGGG